>MU688761.1:30837-67873 GCA_026770625.1 Nicotiana glauca | reverse complement strand
CCCCCGAACATACCAACTAGTTTGAAATCTTAAAATGGACCCACTCGAACCCTTGGAACGCTCGAAACAATGCCAAATCTAAGAATCACCCCCTAAAACCATTTGAATCAAACTTATAAACTTCAAGTTCTTCAATCTACCTCCAATGTGCCGAAACGTAATTATATTACTCGGATTGATATCAAACTTTTGCGTCCAAATCTTAAATGACAACACAAAACTATTCTCGGTCTCGAAATTCCATTAGGACCTTGATAACATAGAAACCCGCTCCAAACTAAATTTAAAGAACTTCAAAATCCTCAATGAATCAACTTTCACTATTAGGCGCCAAAATGCTCCCGAGTCATCCAAAACCCAATCCGGACATACGCCCAAGTCCGAAATTATCATACAAACCTGTTGGAACCTTCAAATCCCGATTCTAAGTTTGTTTACTCAAAATGTTGATCGAAGTCAAACGTGGCCTTTTAAGCCAACCTTAAGGAACCAAGTGTTCCGATTTCAACCCAAATTCTTCCAAATCCCGAACCAACCATCCCCGCAAGTCATAAATCAGTAAAAATAAGTACATGAAGTCTTATTTAGGAGAACGGGGTCCTAAAAAGAAAAATGACCAGCTGGGTCGTACATTCTCCTCCTCTAAAACAAACATTCGTCCTCAAACGGGTTTAGATTCATACCTGAAGAGCTAAATAAGTGTGGATATCTGCTCCGCATGTCCTCCTCGAACTCCCAGGTTGCCTCCTCGTCTAGTTGGCCCCTCCACTAGACCTTTACCATAGAAATCCTCTAGGATCTCAACTGGCAATCCTGTCTATCAACAATGGCATCTGGATCCTCCTCATAACCCAAGCTCTCATCTAGCTGAACAGAGCTAAAGTCTAGCACATGCGACAAGTTGGCATGGTACCTCTGGAGCATGGACACGTGAAAAGCCGAATGAACTCCAGATAGGCTGGGGGGTAAAACAAGCTCATAGGCAACCTCCCCAACTTGCCTCAACACCTCAAATGGGCCTATAAACCTGGGGCTCAACTTGCCCTTCTTTTCGAATCTTATAATACCCTTCATCGGCGAGACTTTCAAGAGAACTTTATCGCCGACCATGAATAATACATCCCGCACCTTCTGATCCACGTAAATCTTCTATTTGGACTGAGCTGTGCGAAGTTTTTCCTAAATCAACTTTACCTTTTTCAAGGCATCTTTCACCAAATATGTACCATACAACTTAGCCTCACAAGGCTCAAACCACCCGATAGGAGAACAACATCGCCGACCATATAAAGCCTCAAATGGAGCCATCTCGATGCTGGGCTGATAACTGTTGTTGTAAGCAAACTCGGACAAAGGCAAGAGCTGATCCCACAACTTTCCAAAGTCAATCACACATGCTCTAAGCATATCCTCTAGAATCTGAATTGTTTGCTCAAACTGAATTTCGGTATGCGGGTGAATGCTGTGTTGAGCTCTACATGGATCCCTAACTCACTCTGTAGGGCTCTCCAGAAGTGAGAAGTGAATTAAGGGCATCTATCTGATATGATGGAAACAGGAACACCATGCAATCGAACTATCTCCCGAATGTAGATCTGAGCCAACCTCTCTAGAGTATAAGTAGTCACAAGCGGAATGAAGTGTGCCGACTTGGTTAACCTGTCGACAATGACCCAAACTGCATCGAATTTATGCAATGTTCGTGGCCACCTAACAACGAAGTCCATAATAATGCACTCCCACTTCCACTCAGGTGTAGGCATCTACTAAAGTAGGCCACCTGGCCTCTGGTGCTTATACTTAACCTGCTGGCAATTCAAGCACATAATCACATACTCAACTATGTATTTATTCATCCATCACCACCAATAGTGCTGCCTCAGGTCACGATACATCTTCGTAGCACCTAGACGGTAAACTATGTGCCTCCTCTAGAATCCTCTTCCTCAAGCCATCAATATTAGGAACACGTAGGCGACCCTAGAGTCGCAGAACGCCATCATCGCCAATAGAAACCTCCTTGGTACTACCCTATAGCACCGTCTCTTTGAGAACTGCCAAATGCGGATCATCCAACTGTCAAGCCTTGATCTATTCTAATAATGAAGACTGAGCAACCACACAGGCAAGGACTAGGTTGGGCTCTGAAATGTCCAACCTTACAAGTCTGCTAGCCAAGGCCTGAACGTATAAAGCTAGTGGCCTCTCCTCCGCTGATATGTATGCCAAGCTACCCATACTATCTGCCTTCATACTTAAGGCATCCGCGACCATATTTGCCTTGCTCGGATGATAAAGAATGGTTATGTCATAATTATTCAGTAACTCAAGCCATCTACGTTGCCTCAAATTGAGATCCCTATGCTTGAACAAATGTTGTAAGCTGCGATGATCAGTATAAACCTCAAATGACACCCCATACAGATAATGCCTCCATATCTTAAGAGCATGAACAATCGCTGCTAACTCTAGGTCGTGTACAGGGTGATTCTTCTCATGAATCTTCAACTGACGTGAAGCATATGCAATAACTCACCCCTCCTACATCAATACACATCCCAAGCCAACGCGTGAAGCATCGCAATATACCGAATACATCCCCGATCAGAAAGGCAACACTAGAACTGATGTTGTAGTTAAGGCTGTCTTGAGCTTCTAAAAACTTGCCTCACAATCATCGGACCAACGAAAAGGAGTACCCTTATGGGTAAATCTAGTCAAAGGTGATGTAATGGATGAAAATTCCTGCACAAATTGGGGGTAATAACTTGCTAACCCCAGGAAACTCCTTATCTTAGTCATTAAAGTAGGACGTGGACAACTCTGAACTGCCTCAATCTTCTTGGGATCCACCTTAATACCTTCTCATGATACAATGTACCCCAAGAATTCCACTAACTATAGCCAAAACTCACACTTGGAGAACTTAGCATATAGCTTCTGCTCTCGCATATCTGAAGCACTACTCTCAAATACTGCTCGTGCAACCCAGGCAACATAAGTATATCAAGATGTCATAAATGAAGACAATAACAAAGGAATCAATATAAGGCGTTAACCCCCTGTTTATCAAGTCCATAAATGCCACTGGGGAATTAGTCAAGCTGAAGGACATCACTAGAAACTCATAATGGCCGTATCTAGTATAGAAAGCAGTTTTCGAGACATCTGAGTCTCGAATCTTCAGCTGATGATACCCTGATCTCAAGTCGGTCTTAGAGAACACCATAGCACCCTACAACTGGTCAAAAAAATCATCAATGCACGGCAACGGGTACTTGTTCTTGATGGTAGCCTTGGTCAACTGGCGATAATCAATGCACATCTGCATAGTCCCATCCTACTTCTTCACAAACAGCACTGGTGCACCCCAAGGTGACACACTCGGTCTCACAAACCCCTTTGCTAACAACTCCTCAAGCTACTCTTTCATCTTCTTCAACTCTTTCAGAGCCATACAGTACGGTGGGATAGATATAGGCTGGGTACTTGGAGCCAAATCAATATAAAAATTGATGTCATGATCCAGTGGCATGCTAGGAAGGTCAGAAGGTAACACTTCGACGAACTCCTAGACTACTGGAACTGAATCAATCATAGAAGACTCTGCGGTGGTGTCCCGAACATAAGTTAAATAAGCCAAACAACCCTTCTCGACTATATGTCGAGCCTTCAGAAAAGAGATAACCCGATTAGATGTATTAACTGAGAAACCCTTCCACTCATGCCTTGGCAACTTTGGCATTGCTAAAATAATAGTCTTGGCATGGCAATATAGGACGACGTGGCATGGGGATAACCAATCCATGCCTTGGATGACCTCAAAGTTGATCATATCCAGCAATAGAAGGTCTGCTCTAGTCTCAAAACCACTGAATATGACCACACATGACCGATAGATCTGATCCACAACCACAAAATCGCCCAAAGGAGTGGACACATGAGTAGGAGTACCCAAGGACTCACGAGGAATATCCAGAAAATGAGCAAACAGAGATAAAACATATGAATAGGTAGACCCTGGATCAAATAGCACTGAAGCATCCCTACCACAGATGGAAATAATACCTGTGATAATGGTATCTGAGGTAAATGTATCTGGTCTAGTCGGAAAAGCATAAAATCTGGATGGAGCGCTGGCTGGCTGGACTCCACCTAATTGAGCAGTAGCTGGCTGACCTCTCCCTGCCTGGCCTCCACCTCTAGGACGGCCCCTACCAGTCTTCCCTCTTCCTCTGGGCGGCTGGACGACCGGTACTATAGTCATGGGCTGCTGACCCCATTGCATAACCTTACCCTAAAGTCTGGAGTAGTATCTTCTCATATGACTAAGATCTCCACACTCGAAATAACCCATCGGTACAATGACTTTCTGCCTTGATGTATGACCCTGATAGACTATAGACCCAGTGGAAGAAGCCTGAATAGCCGGTGGGCGATATGAACTCTCCGGTATAGCACTGAAGTAGGAACCAGAAGAACCCTGGGGACCTAAATACCTACTGGAAAAACCCTGGATAGCTTGCGGGCGGTAAGAACTCTCTAGTATGACACTAAAATAGGGGCACGTGGAGCACCCCGTGGTGGTGGTGGTGCTGAATATGGGGGACTCTTGGGCTGACCCCTCCCAAACTGACCTCTGCCCCTAGTCGGGACACCTCTAAACTCTCCAAATAATCGAGCCCTCTTATCCTACTGCATCTGCTCCCTATCACTCAGACGGTAGCCCTCAATCCTCCGAGCAATCTCCACTACCAGCTGATAAGAAGTCCCCATCTCCACCTCTCGGGACATGTTGGTCCTAATACCAGAATGCAACCTTGCAACAAACCTCTGCACCCTCTCTGCGCCAATAGGAAGTATCATCAGTGCATGGCGGGACAACTCAGAATACCACGCCTCATAGTCGTCACTAATATTTGACCCTGCACCAGCTGCTCAAACTGATACCACAACTCTTTCCTCTCAGAGGGTCGAATATACCTATCCAGGAAAAGCTATTTGAACTGACCCCAAGTAATAGAAGGAGAACCCGTTGGTCTGCCAAGAACATATGATTGCCACCATTTACGGGCCCTGCCCTCCAGCTGGAAAGTAGTGAAGTCGACCCCAAGAGACTCCAATATCCTCATATTGTGCAGTCTGTCCCTACACCTATCAATGAAATTCTAGGTATCCTTATGATGCTTACCTCTGAAGACAGGAGGGTGTAGCCTAGTTCATCTATCCAAAAACTTTTGTGGATCACAGTCCTCAGTCAGTCTGGGCTCGTGTATCACTGCAGCAACTGGCTATGCCCCATCCATGGATAGTGTGCCTGAAGTATGGTACACCACAACTGCATGACCAAGAGCCTGAGCAGTAGGGATATGTGCTCCCCCTCCCGCCTGAGATATGGCTGGGTCTACCAGAAATAAACCAGCCTGAGTCATAGAACCCATAAACCACAGCATACAGCCCATAACCTCCTGGAAACCTGGTGCTATCATAAAGTCTGCCAGGGTAGGCTCTGCTGCAGGCACCTCGCCCTGATACTCAATAATAGAATCCCCCATAGGATCCGCCAGTGGTGCAACTAGGGCAGCTCTAGGATGCCCTCGTACCTTACCTTGGGATGGTGCCCTCCCCTAGCCTCTGCCTTGGCCTCTAGCAATGGGAGGATTATCCCTTCCCAAGTCTAGAACGTCTGTCGTGCGCGCCCTCACCATTAGTGAAAGAATAGAAGAAGGAATTTTAGTATACCAACAACTTCACGATAGAAGATAAATAAAGAGTAGTTTCCTAACACCCTATAGCCTCTCGAAAATTAGTACAAACATCTCCGTACCGATCCACCAGACTTTAATAGGTTTGCCCATGACTAGTAAGACCTACGTGAACCTAGTGCTCTGATACTATGTCGTCACGACCAAAATTCCATTATAGGTCATGATGGCACCCAACACCGTTGTTAGACAAGCCAACCCTAGTCAACTAGTGAGTTCTGATTTATTTTACCATAATAATCCCAAGATTTTCTTAATCTTAAGCTTTTAAACAATCGATAATTAACAAGTTCATAATAATAGAAATGCATCCCAAAACAATTATCTACAAATGTGTGTGCCAGGAACTAGTGTCATAAGTACTAGGGCAACTAGTAGAATGTACAAAAATACCATTATCCTACTGCCTGAAATAGAATAGACAACAAAATGACAATAAACAAAAGAAGAGACTCCGACATTCTGCTGAACGGCTCAGATGGGGCAGCTCACCGTGAGACCTCGATCAAGAATTAGGAACGTGCTTCGGACGGGTAGCTAGATGCAGCTGACTCAGATCTTGTACAATTAAGTACAGAAGTGTAGTATGAGTACATAAACAATATATACCCAGCAAGTATCCAGTCTAACCTCGAAGAAGTAGTGACGGAGGGTGGACTTGACACCTACTAAGGAAATAATAATAATAATATTTAAGTGTTACGCTAAGCAGAGATAACATAAATATAATAACAACCCCAGAACAAGGAGAAATAAGATATTATTTCTTAACAATGCATCACTTTCAGTCGCGTCATGTAATAAATTATATTTCAAAGGATTTAAGCAGAGTAAAACATGAGAAAATTCCACATAAATAACCTGCGCACATTGTGCCGAGGTCGTACGGCCCGGTCCGATATAATAATAAACTGTGCACTACCAGAGGGTCGAATGACACGAACCATAGATGCATATATTTTCTACGGAGCCAATCAGACCGATCCACAAATAGCAATTCATTATCAAGTAAGCACACATTGCTCAATTATAGTCAAATAATTCATACAATTTCTCAAGTAAGTGAGTATATCCGTCTATGTTTACTTAAATCTAGCATGTCCTAAGTGATCTTTGTAGCAAGTAAGGACGCAAGTATTTGCAAGTATATCATGATGCGGGTCCTAAACTACCCAGAAAATTAGCATAATAGTAGCTACGTACGAACTCTCGTCACCAGGTATGTACGTAGCCCCCATAGATAGTCATATACATTTATTTAGTTCACCTATGGGGTCAATTCCCTCTTACGAGGTTAGAAAGGAGACTCACCTTGCTTCAAAGCTTACTTCCAAATTCAAGAACGCGCTCAAACCCTCAAATCGGAGCCGAACGATTCAAAACTAATCAAATGGGGTAAGAACTAGTCAATACATGCTCAAGAGTTCATATTCTAACTATTATAGTAATTTTCCAACCTTAAATGCAAGGTTCTTAAAATTCACCCCCGGGCCCACGTGCCTGGGTTCCGGAAATTTTCGAAGAAAGTTGTTAATCATAACCAAAGGATCAAGAATATATGATTTTTACTTCATTTCCTAACGAATTTTGTGGTTAAATCTTGTTTTTATCAAAACCTTAGGTTTTACTCCAAAAATCCATAATTTTCACTAATTTACATGGTGTAATCTACCCCTAAACTATGTATTAAATTCACATTAAGTAGAAATAACTTACCTCAAAATTCTAGGCTCAAATTCCCCCTTTGGAAGCTCCAAAATCGCCCAAGGAATGAATGAAATGTGTCAAAACTGACACATTCCTGTATTAAATGAAGGCACTACCTTCTGTGATTTCCGCACCTGTGGTTAGGAGACAGCATCTATGGTCACGCTTCTACAAGGGATCATCTGCATCTACAGAACTGGGCCGGGCTATCTGGGGCCACATCTGCAGTCCGAGGACCGCTTCTGTGAAAGATGAGCTGCATCTGTGGAACCTAGGCTCCTCCCCTTGGCCGCATCTGCAATTGGTATGCCGCTTCTGTGTCTCGCACCTGCGGCTGGCCAACTGCAGGTGCGGTTATGACAGAACTGGAGCTTCAGCTCCTTCTCAGATTTCTAACTTAGCTCGAGCCTCATCTGATTGGCGCTTAGGCCCCCCGAGGCATCGCCCGAATATAGCAACAAGTTTGAAATCATAAAATGGACTCGTTCGAGTCGCCGGAACACTCTAAGCAATGCTAAATCTAAGAATCACCCCCTAAAACCAATTGAATCAAACATATGAACTTCAAGTTCTTCAATCTACCTCCAATGTGCCGAAACATACTTATACTATTTAGAGACACCAAATTTTGCGTTCAAGTCTTAAATTACAATACGAAAATGTTCCTAGTCTCGAAATTCCGTTAGGACCTCGATAACACAAATACCCACTCCAAACCAAATTTAATGAACTTCAAAATCCTTAATGAATCAACTTTCATTATTAGGCGCCAAAACGCTCCAGAGTCATCTAAAACCCAATCTGGACATACGCCCAAGTCTGTAATTATCATACGAACCTGTTGGAACCTTCAAATCCGGATTTCAAGGCCGTTTACTCAAAATGTTGACTGAAATCAAACTTGGACTTTAAGCCAACCTTAAGGAACCAAGTGTTCCGATTTCAACCCAAACTCTTCCAAATCTCGAACCAACCATCCTCACAAGTCTTAAATCAGTAAAAGCAAGTATAGGAAGTCTTATTTAGGGGAACGTAGTTCTAAAAAGTAAAACGACAACTCGGGTTGTTACAGAACGGGACATTAATTCTCAAAGCGGCAGATCGGGTGGTTACAGCCTTACTCTTTGATCTATACTAGCGCCTCTGTACAAACCTAAATTCTATCTGGATCACCACGCTCATTAGTAAGTATAGTCAAAAAAGGAACGCCACCTCCCACTCTTTCATCTGGGCTAACATACTCCCGGGCTAGAAGTACTGCTCTAATGGCCTATCATAGATGACATACTGTCGAGCTAGCAGTACTGCTCCAATGGCTTATCATGGATAATTGGACCGAGTAACATTAGCTGTTGTTTGTCCGCCTGGATCCCTAACCTCCCTCCACTTAGCTCTCTTATCCACGAACCTCTAAACTAATTAGACTCTTCCCTCAAAGTGAAAGATCTTTAGGATAACAATCGCGGGGACCTCTCCAAAATTTCCTTTAATTTATCCCTCCATATCATCAAAAAATCCGCTCTATTAGTAGGTTGTTTGGACATGAATTCTAATTTTTTTTTCAAATTTGGAATTTCACTGAAATTGGAATTGAAGATGAAGTTGCGCTTAGTTATAATTTTTGCAATATATTTGAATGTCTTTTTTTTCAAAATCATAAAACATAATTTATACCCCACAACTTGTAAAAATATCAAAACCATCACTATTTGATTATTCTACTTGAAATAAACAATCAAAATACTATTATTTAACTGTTATCATATTCTGCTTTACTGCAATACATTGAAGTTGCAAAATCAACTAGGACTGACGTTCCACCATCAATCGCCAAAGATGTATTTGCCAAAGATGAAAAACTGATAGGATCATTTTATAAATTTTAAAAATATAGGATAAATTGGTAAAACTAAAAACTGGTAAATTCCCATTTTCAATTGAAAAAGTGGTGAGAACCAGTTTTTCAAATTTGAAAATAGATTTTCAAGTGAAAAAGGAAAAAAATGGTAAGAATGGGATAACCAAACATTGTTTTCAAAAAAAAAAATTGAAAAAAAGGAAAAATTTTGTATGTTCAAACGTGCTCTTAGTATTTCTACCTTTCAAGGTTCCAAAAATATATCAATTTGGTCCCTTACTCCTAACGGCTCCTCTACCAAAACAGTCTACAAACGCATCTCCCCACCAGTCCTCATTAACTATAGGTTCCACCAGATATGGAAATTAAATACTCTTAATAAAGTTAATTTTTTCCTATGGCAATGCTCCTATAACCGCCTGCCTACTAAATTATATCTTTATCATAGGCTTAAATATTTATACGGTTTGTTCATTGTATAAGGGAACCGATGAATCCATAATCCACATACCCTTCGAATGTCCAATAGCTCAATCCTTTAGGAAAGAAATAGTCCCGCGCAACCAAACTCTAGACCTCAATTCTGACCATGGGCTCATTAAGCTCAAGATTTGCCTATTAACAATGACCATTTAAATCTCACCTCGAATGAATTCTTCTCTTTCGACATTTGGCACCTATGGCTTTACAGGAATAACTAGTCTACCACTATAATAATCTTTGTAACCTACTCACCCTTAATTTTGACACTACGCGCTGCAAGGAATACAAATATTTCACTAACTCACCGAACCAAAACAATAACATCACCCAAATAACTATAAAGTGGCACCCCCTAATGCAACTGAGTTAAAACTCAACACTGATGGGGTGTTCAAAGATAGTTATAAAAAAGGTGGGATTGGTGGCATTTTTCGGAATAACTCTAGGGACTGGATTCTAGGATTTCATATGCCCGCTTATGGCTACACCTCAACATATATAGAACTTCTTGCATTAAAAGATGGCCTCCATATTGCACGACGAATAATTTCCATAGCTTAGAAATTGAAATCGATGTTACTAAAATACTTCAATTGCTTTATTATAATAATTGTTTCCTCTATGCTAACCTTGTTAATGAGTCAGGTTACTACTGAAGGAACCGGGGAATCCAATGATACGGCATAACTTTCGAGAAGGAAATAAAGTTGCATATGTTTTGGCTACAGAAGGATCGAAGCAGTCAAACACCACTCCCCTATCAACAATAATCGACCCGCCAAATATTTTTTGGAATCTACTCCAGGAAGACAGAATTGGAGCACTCAGTACTAGACTAGTATCTACTAATGTACTGAATAGCTTGGTTAAACTTGAAAACCTTAATAGTTTTTGTAATACTATGTCAAATAGCCCTACTGGCTTAGGTACTTCAGATGCTCCTAATGAGACGTCACTCCCATGTAATGTCACTAGTTAAATATTAATAATATTTCGTCGTTCAAGAAAAAAAACATATGGTTTCAGTTGCTGGGCAACTCTGCCAAAGAATGAGGAAGCCTTTCCTGGTGGCCTTTTCCATTCTTCCAATGAACATCGGTAAGCCTATTAGGCAACAAGAATGTTATCTCGAAATGACAGTGCAAAATTTTTTCGTAATATTTGGAGTCCTTAACCAACTCAATCATGAAACTTCTTAAATATTATCAACCAATTAATTATACTCCCTCCGGTCCAAGATAAGTGATTTTTTTGCCTTTTTCTTGTGGTCCAAAATAAGTAATTTTTTCAGATTTTAAGAATGAATTAATTATTTTTTTCCTACATTGTCCTTGGAGTAAATAGTGTTGGAATATATGTTATGAGTGTTTATGTGAGATAGTAAAGGTTAATATGGTCAATTCCATTTCTAATTAATGTTAAAAGGTGAATTTCTTAATCTGTGTGAAAACATACAAAAAATCACTTATTTTAGACCTGAGGGAGTATTATTTAATACATAAATATAAAAATTAGTCATATGCGGTGGCGGAGCTAGCTTTGTTTAAGTGCTATCAATTGATACCTATTAACTAAAAAATTACACTATATAGCTTGGCAAAAAAAAGGCTATATATATTGAATCTCCTTGATTTATATTTGTGTGCCACATTTTATTTCAGTAATAGCAATGAGATTTCCTAATATCATGCTAAGAATAGCTAGGATTTCCTGAAGAACATGCCATTTGTTTGACGAAAAATAAAAAGGAATATAAAAAATTCGAGTGGTTGAAGTTGAATAAGCAGCTACTTTCGAAGTAACAGAAAGAAAAGACCTAGAGCTAGCTAGTTCTCCGCGAAATGCGTTGAGGCGCAGCAATTGACTGGACATCTGGGGTTAAAGCACTGATTCAGTACGGGCCGCGAGAGCGGTACCAAATCGAGGCAAACTCGCCCAATTGTATTGGAAAAAATTGAGTTTACATATTAAAGAGGTGTGAAGATGACGTGTCGAGACACATACTGGTCAAAGAATTACAGTTGGCAAGGAGGCATGAGTTGCAATAGATACGAGCAAAAAGCAAAGGAAGAGGCACGAGCGGTCATTCAAAAAGAAGTTAACGCCCGTACTTGTTCAAGTCATTTAAACTCAAGAATCAAAGGAAATGAATCTGACAACGCATGAGAGTCCAGATACAATATTTAATGAGCATTAAATACCAAAAATATTAGAGAATCTGTCTTAAATATAATGATTATGTAACGTGGCATTCAATGACTTTAATTGCTCATAATAACAAGAGCAAAACACATATCTCCAAAATAACTACAAAAGGGAGAGACTGATCAAATGTAAAAAAAACATACACTATCTGAATATACTTTGGTTTACTTGTTTCTCTTGATTATATTCTTGCTATCCGAATTGCTTTCTTTTATTCATTCTTGCAATTATCAGTAACCCGAGTTCTTCTAAATTATAGCTTTAGTTAAAATTCTAATTTTTGGTTAAACAAATTGGTTTCGTTATCGGAAATCTGATAATTCATTCTATTTTAGCTTAACTTTCCTTGTTGCATCAACCATGTCGAACAACAATGACAACATTCAAGGAAATCAAGAAAACCAAACAAACCCATAACTTCAGGGAGATCTACAGAACAATAACGTACTGATTCCTTCTCCACGAGGCTGTCCACGTCAATCTCATGAAGGCACTCCTGATGGATCTCATACAGATGGACATGCTCAATTCAAAAATATTGAAGCTATGGATGAGGCTTTGCAAAAACTTATTGCCTCACAAGTCAATAAAGCTCTTCAGACTTTTGTTAGCCAATTATCTGTTACACCACCCACACCCACTCCAAATAACAACACTCTGGAGAACCCTGATTCCGGACTTGTTAATTTAGGTAGCGGTGGATCCTCTAGCAAACCACAGGAGGGAGAACCAGGTAATTTAGTTAATTTTAATTTACAAAATTTAATACTAACATAGCAAAAATAGCTCAAGGAGCAAAATGACCGCATATAGCAAATACCCGAGGTACCACCCGTGATCAAAGGGGTAGATATAGATAAATATTCGTAACAACCCTGAAAGCCAAGTGCTGCTCCCCTCCCAATTCCAAAGAAATTTAAAATGTCTGATATTCCAAAATACGATGGAACAATAGACCCATGACACCACGTGACTGCATTCACAACAGGTGTAAAAGGCAACGATTTGACTAAGCAGGAGATTGAATCAGTATTAGTCAAAAAATTTGGTGAAACACTCACTAAAGATGCTCTTACATGTTATTCTCTCTTACCTAAAAATTTTATAAATTCTTTTGCTGAGCTTGTAGATTCTTTCATCAAAGCACACTCGGGAGCTCAAAAAGTCGAAAAAAGAGTGAAAGATATTTTCAAGATCAAACAAAGGGACTCAGAATTGCTTAGGGAATTCGTGGACAGATTCCAACGTGACCACGTGTACCTGATAACTGGGCAGCTATAGCTTTCAGAAGCAATTTGAATGAAAAGAGCTCAGAAGCTATGAGGCGACTCAAGGAAAGCCTTCGTGAATTCCCAGCTACAACGTGAATGACGTTCACAACAGATATAGCACAAAGCCAAGGATTGAAGAAGATATTATTTCACGACATCAAAAAGAAGAAAAAGGTAAGTTCAGGATGGGCGGAAAATGAAAATAGGTCCGGTAAAAATAGGTACAAGCCATACATGGGACCTGCGGGAAGAGACTCATGATCAAAACAGGACAATCAGAGGTATGATCACCGATCAAAGAATAGAAAGTTAGGTTCTTCATCAAGATTCAGGAACGATCAAAACATTCATGAGCCACGATATGACGATAGAAATTTGAAGGCAAGGTTTCGTGGTTACAATTTCAATGTGAGCACTTCTGAGCTCGTTGTTGTCTTCAGAAACATGGGAGACAAAGTATGATGGACAAAAAAATGAGGTCAAATCCAAACAGGCGCAACCATGATCATTGGTGTGAGTTTCATAATGATCACGGGCATAAAATGGCAGACTGCAGGTTTTTACAAAGCGAAGTTGATCATCTACTAAAACAAGGGTATCTCACCGAGCTATTCAGTGAGAAAGGTAAACAAGCTTACTTGAAGAACACACAGGAGCCCCCTAAACCACCTACTCCCAAAAGAACCGTCAACGTTATAAGTGGGGGTGAAGACATCAATGGCGTATCATATACCGCAACTAATAAAATTTCCAAAGTGATAATTACTCGAGGGAAACGGGTACGATATGTTTTAGAGGAAGACAACATTACATTTGACGATGCAGATGCAGATGGTGTATTAACTCCTCAAAACGACACATTGGTAATATCTCTAATTATGCATGATACTAATGTGAAACGGGTTTTGATTGATCCAAAAAGTTTCGTGAACATTATTTTGCTAAGAGTATTACGTGAGATGCAAGCTGAAGATAGAATAATACCAAAAGCGGTTACTCTATCTAGATTCGATAATTCCAGTATTGTGATGAAAAGATAAGTAACACTCACCATATTTGCATAAGGAGTCATCAAAGATGCAAATTTTCAGGTAGTAGATATGGAGATGGCTTACAACATGATTCTGGGGAGACCATGGATCCATGAAACGGATGTTGTTCCTTCAACCTTGCATCAAGTCATTAAATTTTTGTCACCATGGGGAATATTCCAAATTTGTGGGGATCAACATACATCCAGGAGCATTAACTCCGTGGTAGATACGAATACAAAAAGTGAAGAAAAATAGCAATCACAGAAGACAGTTGAGGGCACCACAATACAAACCTCAACTGAATGGGAGCAAACAGATGTGGATTCAAGGCCTGATATCATCCAAGAACCAGAAGAGAATGAGAATATCAAAACAACAATTGTGGAATTGGAGCCTATTGTATTATTTGCTCAATGGCCAGAAAAGAAAGTCTACGTTGGGGCCAATCTAAGCCAAGACACTGTGACGACCCGGCCCATCGTCACGTGAGTTACCGCCCCGTTTCCCCCATATTATGTTGTTATATATTTCAATATTAGTATCTAAGTTGATCGGATAGGATTGAATTGGTTTTAGTTGGAAATGAGGCACTTAGTCTCTTAGAAGGAAGCTTGTTTTGAAAAAGTCAACCGGAAGTTGACTATATAGTTAGAAGGCTCGGATGTGAATTCTAGTGATTTGGTTAGTTTTAGGGGATGGTTTTTGACTTAGGAGTGCGATCGGAATTGAATTTGGAGGTCCGGTGTAGAATTAGGCTTGAATTGGCAAAGTTTGAATTTTGGCGGATTCCGGTGGATAGGTGAGATTTTGATCCGAGGGTTGGAATGGAATTTTGAGAGTTGCAGTAGCTCCGTTAGGTGATTTTGGATATGCGTGCAAAGTTTCAGGTCATTCGGAGGTGTTTAGGTCGGGTTTTTGATCGAATATGCAATTTTGGTATGGGTTGAGAAGGTATGCAGAAGCGGAACTTTGTCCGCATTAGCGGGTCTGCAGGAGCGAAAATCGAACCGCAGAAGTGATCGAGGTGAAATGCAGAAGCGGAGTTCGAGTCGCAAAAGCGGAGTTTGGACTTTTAAGTGAGAATCGCATAAGCGGATTTTTGGCCGCAGAAGCGGTCCCGC
Source organism: Nicotiana glauca (assembly GCA_026770625.1). Taxonomy (NCBI): domain Eukaryota; kingdom Viridiplantae; phylum Streptophyta; class Magnoliopsida; order Solanales; family Solanaceae; genus Nicotiana; species Nicotiana glauca. Next base: position 52,429 of record MU688761.1, on the reverse strand, counting down.
ATAAGCGGAAGCGGGACCGCAGAAGCGAAAATCGGCATGGGTAGAAGGGTTTTAAAATGGCATTTCATCCATGACTTAGGGGTTATTTTCCTCCGTTGCTGAGCATCTTGGAGAGCTTTAGGCGAGAATTTTCTAGGGTTTTGCCTGAGAATCGAATGGAGGTAAGTTCCTTGGCCTAATCATTAATTAACATGGAAATTGGTCGAAATTCATTAAAAGGGGCTAAAGATAGGGCTTGAGTTTTAATATTTCAAATTGGGATTTGATAGGTCATTTGGGAGCTCTTGGTATGTATGGACTCGTGGCGAGACGAGGAATCCGGTAATGTAAGTTTTATAATTTTTTGGGAAGCGGGCTCAGGGCTTGGGTTTTGCTAGTTTTGAGATTTTTGCTATTTATCGATTTCTTTCAATTGGGTATTGTTCCCTTCGCATATTGTAATGTATTCGCTCTGGTTTTGGATAGATTCGACGCGCGTGGAGGCCAATTTGAGGGGCAAAGGCGTCGTGAGTGAGGAATTTCACCGGTTCGAGGTAAGTAATACCTGTAAATGATATCCTGAGGGTTTGAAACCCAGATTTGCACATCATAGTGCTGTATTGAGGTGACTTGCATGCCGGATATGAGTGTGGGGTAGAGCACCGTTGGGGATTGTTACTTGGTCCGTCCCGGTTGTTGATTTTACCGCGTAATTGTCTGGAATTTATTTGTTATCATTGTTGTTTGGACTGATTGTCGTACTTGGGCTTCGTATCAACTATTTGGACCCTTCGGGGATTATTTTCACTGTCTTCCTCACTGTTTTGACTTATCAATTGAACTCAGTCATACTAATTCTCCACTACTTTATGACTCAGCCACTTTCACTTATATTGAGTCTTAAATGATAATTTAAATGATAATTTGGGCTGAGGACTACTGTTTTACTAGTGCCCGAGGGGCTTGTGACGATATTCTGACTGAGTGCGACCGAGGGCCGGATGTGAGGATACACGTAGGGATGTAAGGATTATATATGGATCGGACTGCACGCCGCAGTAGTATATTATATGGATCGGACTGCACGTCGCAGTAGTATATATATCGCTTGGGCTGTAGGAGCCCCTCCGGAGGCTGGACACCTATAGTGAGCGCGGGTACCCATATGGATCGGGCTGCATGCCGCAGCGAGCTATGGATCAGGCTGCGCTCCGCAGCGATATGTGGATCGGGCTGCGCGCCGCAGCAGTTAGTATGTGATATTGTTTCTGAGAGTGATTTGAGAGAGAGAGCCCGAGGGCCGAGAGTGTTTTAGAGAGTGAGCCCGAGGGGCTGGTTTAGTTTGAGATATTGCCGAGAGGCGAGCTTTTATGTGCTCATTTTGCATGCTTCTTGCCTTTTTCCTGTTATACTGTGGTATTTGTGCCCGAGGGGTGGATTTTCTATGCTTATCGGCACTAACTATTTTGAAATCGTTTTCGCAATTATTGAGAGGACCATTTTCGAAAAAGATTTGAATGGAGCCAAAACATTTCTAAAGATTTCACTGATTTCACTATTTTCTCATAAATTGTACCCGCCTTATGTATAGCATGTTGGTTGCCTTACGTGATTTCTGGCTGCTCAGTAATTATTTACTTTTATTACTCACTGAGTTGGAGTACTCACTTTACTCCATGCACCTCGCGTGCAGATGCAGGTATTGTCCACCCGATAGCGAGTTTTGAGTTGGTTGAGGGTATTGCTATTGTAGCTGAGCAAGGTGACCGACAGCGTTCGCGGCACCGGACTTATCTTTTGGATTCCAGATTTCATTTTATATATATTTAGCCCTGTAGTTGTGTTCCTACTTCTTAGATTCTCGTGATTTGTGACACCCTGATTTGGGCTGCGTTTGGGTTTTTTCTTCCGCTAATTATTAATAATATATCATATTTGGACTGCTTATTTATGTTAATTATTGTTGAAAAGGCTGTTTAAGAATGGTTGGCTGGACTTGTCTTCACGAGAGGTGCCATCACGACCGGACCGGAATTGGGGTCGTGACAGACATGAAAGGTAAGTTAATTGAATTTTTGTAAACTAACGTGGACTGCTTTGCTTGGTCCCACTCAGAAATGACAGGGATATCACCGGAAGTGATGACTCACAAATAAATGAAGACCCATCATACTCGCTTGTCAAACAAAAGAAAAGAAAGCAAGGAACCTTCAAGAATCAGGTGATTCAAGAAGAGGTTCGAAAACTGCTAAAGATTCGATACATTCGCGAGGTAAAGTATCCTAATTGGTTAGCCAATACTGTTGTAGTTCCAAAGAAGAACGATAAGTGGTGAGTTTGCGTAGATTACACAGATATTAATAAAGCTTGTCCTAAAGATTCTTTTCCACTACTACATATAGATCAACTAATTGATGCAACTGCAGGACATGAGCTATTGAGTTTTTTAGATGCATATTCAGGTTATAATCAGATCAAAATGGATCCGGAAGATGAAGAAAAAACTTCATTTATAACAGATAGGGGGACTTACTATTATAAAGTAATGTCTTTTGGTCTCAAAAATGTTGATGCAACATATAAGAGGCTGATTACTAAAATGTTTGAAGAACATTTGGGAAAAACCATGGAGGTTTATATAGATGACATACTTGTTAAGACTCAGCATTCAAGAGATCACATAGCACATTTATCTAATACATATCAAATCTTGCGCAAATTTAATATGAAGTTAAATCCCAAGAAATGTGCATTTGGTGTCGCGTCAGGTAAATTTTTAGGTTTTCTTGTTTCTAATCGTGGCATTGAAGTGAATCCTATTCAGATTAAGACTATTGAAGAAATCCCCGATGTACTTACAAGCAAAAAAGAAGTTCAAGGATTGACAGGGAGGATTGCAGCTTGAAGATTTATTTCTAAATCATCAGAAAATTGCTTTAAATTCTTTTCAGCTCTTAAAAAGCAAAATCATTTTGAATGGAATGAAGAATGTCAACAAGCACTCAGAAGTTTGAAAATGTACTTATCAAATCCACCATTGCTTGCAAAACCAAAGGTTGGGGAAAGACTGCTCATTTACCTTGCTGTTTCAGAAGTAGCGGTAAGTGTCGTTCTATCCAGGGAACACCAAGGTAAACAATCACCGATCTATTATGTTAGTAATTTTTTGTTAGATGCAGAGACACGGTATCCTCAATTAGAAAATCTTGCACTTGCATTGGTCATGGCATCTAGAAAATTAAGACCTTACTTTTAGTGTCATCCTATTGCTGTAGTAATTTCTTATCCCTTACGTAATATACTACATAAGTATGAGTTATCAGGTAGGTCCGCTAAGTGGGCTATAGAATTGAGTGAGTATGAAATCACGTACCAACCTAGAACTACTATAAAATCTCAAGTGTTAGCTGATTTTGTGGCTGATTTTAGCCAAGGGATGCAATTAGAAGCAAAAACAGAATTACAGGTACTCAATGGAGCTAATCTAGGAACTTGGACTTTATTCACTGATGGTTCATCTAACGTAAACGGTGCAGGTTTAAGGATTGTTTTGATACCACCTATGGATGAAACCATTCGACAAGCTATCAAATGTCATTCTATAACTAACAATGAGGCAGAGTATGGGGCTGTAACTGCAGGTTTAGAACTGGAACAAGAACTTGGCATAAGTCAGATTATAATTAAAAGTGATTCACAACTCGTGGTTAATCAAATGTTGGGGACTTATACAGCTAGGGAAGCAAGGATGCAACAGTATTCAGAAAAGGTATGGGAATTGATAAAGCAATTTCAAACCTGGAAAGTTACCCAAATACCAAGGGATGAAAATCTTAAAGCGGACGCCTTAGCTAATCTCGCATCTATGGCTGACGTGGCAAGTGATGCAAGCGCCTCAGTTATTCATTTGTTTCATTCGATTCTCGACCTCGACAAGAATGAGGTAAATTTTAATAATCTAACTTGGGATTGGAGGAACGAGATTGTTGCTTTTTTGTAGTATGGTACCGTCCCTGATGATAAGAAAAAAAACCATGCGCTTCGAAAAAAGGCTGCTCGGTACTGCTTAAAGTAAGGCAATCTATACCGTAAAATGTTCGGTGGTCCTTTAGCCTGATGCCTCAGACCTTCTCAAATAGAGTATGTAATAAGAGAAATACATTAGGGGCATTGTGAGAATCGCACTGGAGTAAGATCATTGGTAAGAACCCTAATTAGTGTAGGGTATTATTGGCCTAAAATGGAAGAAGAAGCAGAAAGTTTCATGGATAAATGCGATAAATGTCAAAGGTACGGTAATAATATGCATAGACCTGCGGAATTACTACATCCAGTCATCGCACCATGGCCATTTATGAAATGGGGAATCAATATCGTGGGTCCATTACCACAAGCAAAAGGACCGGTAAAATTTTTGTTCGTACTCACTGATTATTTTACTAAATGGGTAGAGGCAGGAACATTCAAACAGGTACGAGAAAAGGAAGTTAAAGATTTCATTTGGCGGAATATCATATGCCGATTCGGTGTACCAAAGGAGATCGTGTGTGATAATGGTCCTCAGTTTATAGGAAATCAAATTACGGAATTCTTTCAAAGTTGGTAGATTAAAAGGATTACGTCTACACCTTATCATCTGGAGGGTAATGGGAAAGAAGAATCAACAAATAAAATCATTATTAATAATTTAAAGAAGCATTTAGAAGAGTCAAAGGGAAATTGGCCAAAAGTGCTACCTGGTGTTTTATGGGCATATCGCAGAACAACAAAAACAAGTACGGGAAAAACACCATTTTCATTGGTTTACGGAGCAGAAGCTTTAATTCCTGTTGAGATAGGAGATCCAAGTACAAGATTTGCACTTGCAACAGAAGAGTATAATGACGAAAAATGCGTGTAAATCTAGATTTACTTGAAGGAAGTAGGGAAGCTGCGTTGATAAGAATGGCAGCACAGAAGCAAGTTATAGAACAGTATTGAAACCGGAAAGCACACCTTAGTTTCTTCAAAACTAGGGACTTCGTGCTTAAAAGGGTTTTTCAATCCACGAAGGTAGCTAACATAGGTAAATTAAGTCCTACATGGGAAGGACCCGATAAAGTTCATGGTATTGCGGGTCAAGGAGCATACGAACTGGAAATAATGGATGGCAAGATTTTACCTTCACATTGGAATGTTGTTCACTTAAAGGGATATTATTTCTAAGGAATACCCACGGTCAGGTACCCATATTTTAAAGTTTATTTTTGAATTGTTAAAATTTTACTAACGATTTTAGATGATAGGTAAAAAGCTAACCCGTACTAAATGATGAGTCACGACCTGCAAGGCACGTGGAATTAACTAAAATTCCCAATATAGGGTTACAATTAGTCTGACAGAAATTCAAACGGTATAAACGTTCTTCATATATAATCGCACCTCCAAGTCCCGTATGTTTTTTCTTTTTTCAAGGAAAGGACCAAATGAGAGGAATTGTCAAGTGCTCGAGGCTTTATAATTCAACACTCAAACACTTGGGGGACTACATAATATACACAGGCATAGGCATGTGTATAAAGGCAAAGAAGATGGAGAAAAATCAAATATTAAGCTTAAAAAGTTCGCTCATTGAAAAAGACAAGTGCAGAAGTCACGAGCTAAGGCCAAAGCAAACCTTATTATAGCTAGGATAAAGGCTATGTACTGAAACGGGTTATAAAGAAAATCCTTGTGTTTATTATTTTTTTTTCTTTTTTAAATTTGTTACAAGAAAAACAATTACGAGAAAGTCATAGATGTAATTCAAATACATGTAAAGTGTTACTCAAAACCAGACAAAGTTAGAATAAAAACTTGCCAGAAGTTGTTTAAAAAAAACATGTGTATTCCTATTTCTTTCATCATATGTTAACACCATTATGAAATTGAGACGTCTTCTTCATTAAGTGTCGAATATAAAAGGGCCCTCTTTTATAAAATTCATGTTTAATTTAGTTATTCATGAAGTTAACAGAAGCATTTTCTAAAGAATAAAAATGTAGATTATTCCATTAGTCCTTAAAAATAAACGCGAGAATAAATTAAATAAAAGTTCAAGATAATAACGAGAAAACTTCTAACATATTAAAAAGCTTAAGACTAAGTAAAAACTTAGTCATAAAGCTACAAAATTGTTTATAAAATTGCCCCATGAAAGGTCTGGGGACTTGTGTTTCCAAAATAAACCCTCAAACAAAACCAAGGGTTTTAAACACAACCTTCCAAAAAGGTACCTGCTAAAGAAAAGAGAGTTCAAACAGTTTAAATTTATCACTAGGAAGATGAGCGAACTATAGAAGGTGCATAAATAGCAACGGGCTCAACTTGGGCAGGTGCATCAACAGTTACGGGTTGAACTTGACTCACAGCAACAAGCTCGATTGGGCTTGGAAGAGTTGGGATACCCATATCAACTTCAACATTCACGGGAGCTTCGGCCACAGGAGAAGGAAAATCTCGAGTTTGCTAAGCTTTCTCAATAGCTTCATTTATTTTTTCTAACTCAGACTCCAAGTTAAAATTCTCCTTGCTGGCTTCAATAAGGGTATCGCTGCGAGAATTCAGAAATGCCCAACTCACTTCCATGGTAGACTTGTCCTCAAGGATCTCGTAATCCCTCTCCCAAGCAGCAATGTCATCATGTAACTTCTCATTTTCAGCCAAGACAGATGTGTAAGAAGATTGAAGAGAGGCATGGGAATTCTCTAAAGGACAAACCTTATCAGAAAAAATTCGAAGGTCTTCTTATACTTGAGTCAAATTCTGCACAAGTTCTCCAGCATAAGCTTCTTTTTCATTCAAGAGAACCTTCAGTCCTCTAATCTCTTCACTAGCCTTGGACAACTGCTCGGAGAAGGAAGATTCGAGACGAGCTTTTTCTTTCTCCGCTTGACTTGAGGAAGCCTTTATAACTCCCAACTCCGAAGTCAAGGCTCGTACCTGCTGCTCCAAGGTACTCTTGCTTTCCTCTAAATAGTCTATGTCAATCTGAAGACTCTCAGACTGCTCCTTCCAATTGAATGCTTCCAATTGATAATCACGCATTAACTATTCTGTGTGAGTAACCCTTTTATCATCTCTGTACCGATGTGATTGGACTAAAAAAGGGGGGAAATGAGAATGTTAAAGATAAAGAAAATGACAAAAGAAAGAAAGGGAAATTACCTTTAAAGTACAATGCACAATATCATTCATCAGCATCAAGGAACTATGGTTTTCCAACTTAGCCTTCTCAATCGGACCAATTAAAGGCTTTAGAAATGTCCGCTTGACTAGATTTTCTTAAAAGATTACCCTCAATGGGGACTTCACTGATCACCTGCCTCATGGCACCACCTCCACTTGAGGAACCAACTTCTACATGGTGAGAATGTAGAGGAAGAGTTGTCGAAAGAGGCACGGTGGAAGTAGTAAAGACTGTAGCTTGGGAAGGAGTAGGAACAGTAGAAACCGGCAAGGAAGTAGAAAAAGAAGCCAGGGGAATCTCATCAGAAAATGGATTTAAGTTCTCATTGCCAAATCCACTAACAAAAAGTTGCTCAACAGAATCGTGAGCAGCAGCGGGAGCAACATCATCATCAAGAACTACAACTGGGGCCTCAATAGGTTCGGTATGAGGAGAAGAACTGAGGGGGGATACTTCTGCTTTATCATTAGAAATAATGCATCTCCTGGCCCGTGGCCTTGTTACCAGGGCACCCCCGTCTTCCTCTTCTTCAAAGTCTTGATCAGCAATGGCTTTTCTTTTCGATGAAGAACCCGAGACTATTTCTTGGGCCCTTTCCAAAGAAATACGAGAAGCCACGATCGACTCCGCAGTAACTCCTCGAACAACATATTCTGATAAAAATAGGGATTGAGATCAGTGCAATATAAAAAATAAATTAATATAGTAAAAGTATGAAGTAAAATGAAAACTCTTAGCATGAGTTTTTACTGTCCAACCAAATCGGTTGGAAAGGGTCTTCCAAGACCTACCATCCATTGGTGCAGCTTCAATAACTTGTCTACCCAATCACGAAAATTGGGAACCGCGTCCACAACTCCCATGATTGCTGGAAAAAAATAGAATTAGGAAAATCAATAAGTTGAAGGAAAGGGTACGAGAGAGTTAAAAGACTCACGTGCAAAATTCCACTTCTTAGGGAAGGGAACCTTTTGTTCACCCACTAAACCAAGAGTGGGGGCAGCAACAAACCTGGCATACCAGCCACGGTCTTTGTCATCTTCAAGGCTCACCAAAATCCTCTTACTCCTGGCTACTAGTGTAAAAATTCCATTGTGAAAGAGCCTAGGGGAATAAATATGAATCAAGTGTGAAAAATTGAAAGGAACCCTAGTGTATTAGTCAAATGCCTCAAACAGGCGACAACCCTCCATATAATTGGGCCAATTTGAACCAAGCAAACATCAAAGAAGCGACAGAACTCAAGAATAACAGGGTCGATAGCCGGAGTAAACCCTAAGGTAAAAGGGTATGTATAGACAAAATAATACCTAGTTATGTAAGAGGTAATTCTTTGGTTTGGATTGGGGATAATAATAGGGAAATCACTACTCCAGTAGCAGTCTCTACAAACTAAAGGAATCAAACCTTCTATAATTTGGGTGAGGTAAACATCAGCCCGATCTAAAGAAGCTACTTGGTTCCTAAGTGACACCCTATCATTATAAAAAGATAGTTATGCAGGGACTATCTCTTCTACTAATGGTTCGCGAAAAGGTTCAAAAGAATCTTTGCCCTTGGAAGAGGACCTTTGTGAGATAGAACCTCTAGTTCTAGAAGAGGGGCCAGAACTAGGAGAAGGAACAGAAGAACCGCGTGCAGAAGAAGATCCTAGGTTACGGAGTCTACCTCCTCTTCTGCTCCTACTGGGGACATTGAGGATGCTATCAACTATGGAGACTTTACTAGGGTTAGGATTTGATGAAGACATGGTGATATGAAGAAGAAGCAAATAGAGGTTTGAGAAATTGGATGTTCAGAAAACTTTATGTAGAAAAGACAAAGAGGAAGGTTATATTTATATTAAGAAGGAACTGTTAAAAGAAGAGGTGTAATGATGGAAGGACCATTATAATGATAACTGACACTTTGTAAATAGGGAAGCCGAAAAGAAAACCTAAAAAAGTGCTGTAAAACTGTAGAATTAATATGAAAGTGACACATATGAAACACATTAAATGAAAGTGACAATTGAAACGGTCAATTCTGTCACAACATTAATGGTGACAAAAATTCCCGTTTTAATAAAATCCACTTCCCAAATATTCAATTGATGAATAAATGGCAAGTGGAGGGATCATCTGTATTGGAAAAATTGTGTTTACATATTAAAGAAGTATGAAGATGACGTGTCGAGACACGTAGACTGGTCAAAGAATTACAGCTGGCGAGGAGGCACGAGTTGCAATATATACGAGCAGAAAGCAAAGGAAGAGGCACGAGCAGTCATTCAAAAAGAAGTTAACGCCCATACCTGTTCAAGTCATTTAAGCTCTCAATCAAGGGGAATGAATCTGACAACGCATGAGAGTCCAGATACAGTATTTAATGAGCATTAAATATCAAAAACGTTAGAGAATCTGTCTTAAATATAATGATTATGTAAAATGGCATTCAATGAGTTTAATTGCTCATAATAACAAGAGCAAAACGCATATCTCCAAAATAACTATAAAAGGGAGAGAACTGATCAAATGTAAAAATAAAAAAACACTATCTGAACATACTTTAGTTTACTTGTTTCTCTTGATTATATTATTGTTATCCGAATTGCTTTCTTTTATTCATTATTGCGATAATCAGTAATCCGAATTCTTTTAAATTATAGCTTTAGTTAAAATTTCATTCTTTGGTTAAACACCAACCTGAGAACAAACAGCTAATGCGTTCCACTTATGGAACAGGGTTCTATTATTTAATTTGAATTGCTTTAATTTTAGCTTAACAAATTTGGTTCATGGCCGTATCCCTCCTCATTGCTAAGATGACTGTTGTAATGCATGCCATCTATTCTTTTTCTTTTTTAATCTGCTACATATGTCTTACCGGTTACACGTACCAAATAACTGTCCCTACTAAAATTTTGGTAGAACAAAACTATCTACTACCTCCGTTTCAATTTATATATTTATATGAATCTGTTTTTTTTATAGTCCGTGTCAAAAAGAATAATTATTTTTTATATTTAGAAATAATTTATTTTTATTCAATAATTTATAATCATATAAAATTTATGTGCCTCATTTTATACCACAAATTAAAAAATCTTCTTTCTTTTTCTTAAATTTCATATCCAGTCAAATGGATTCACCTAATATGAAACGAGGGAGTAGCTTTTTGTCATCTATTTTTTTCTTTTCTTCAAGAGAGGAGGTTGTGAGGAAGTTGAAAAGGAACACTTTGTTCTCCTTATCAATAAGCCGAATTTTCAGCTTCACATACTTCTCATGTATGCTGCAAGAGCAATAATGACCTCCATGTAACTACAAAAAAATCGAGAGATCGGTGGCTAATACTCCCTTTTAACTTTTCACTCCTTTTAACAAAAGGTAAATGAAGTATATATGTTTTACAATTTTACCATAATAATATAATTTAGAAAATGAGTAGTTAATAATAAGGGTAAACATTAAAAAAAAAAAAATCTTTCCCTTAATTTACTAAAATGAACAAGTAAAAAAACATATATTTTTAGTAAAATAAACAAGTAAAAAAAAAAGATGGAGTAGAAAGTCATACGGCGCACCCCAAATTTAAAGTGCGTTAAAGGTAGAGGGGACCTAGCTATACCGAGAGGGGTCGTCGGCACATGTAAAATCAACTAAAATTTAATATATGCAAGTATATATCTTTAGAAATAATAATATATTAGTAGTGGCACCCTATATACAAAACAGATTTTGGTTGAATCCAAAGATGAACTCGCGACCTTTAAATCCTGGATCCGCCTATAGTTAAAGTAGCAATTAAAGTTAAAGATTGTATATTACATCTCAGAAGGAAAACTTAATTTCCATTACTGTTATACTACATATATAACGAGGAATTTTAGAATACCACTAGATTAAGCAGTCAGCCATTCGTGAATTGATTAATAGAGCAGCAGCTCATGTTACGCAATTGGCACTTCTTTCTTTGATTTTTTGTTCTTCCACGGTATGACCTGCTTGAAACCCTCGTATATGGAAGCCTACAAATTTTGGACATTAATGAATTTTATAAAGAACCAAAACGGAAAAAAAAGAAGAACAATTACAGATTCAGCAATTAACTGAACTTTGACAAGGTATATAGAGGATTGAAGTTCTCTAAATAATGGAAAAATAGAGGGGGCATAACGATCAAAGCCAATGATAGCACACAAATGATTTATTGAAGTAGTAAAAATGTTAATTTGGACAGTGTTGTGTTGAATTTTTGATAGAAGAGTAAGAAATGCAAAAATCCGAGACTAACAACATTAAGATTATTATATATTTTGTGCAGAAACACCAAAAAATTAACATAAATATGAGGGAGAAATATTCATACTTAATTGCCAAAAGTTACCCGTGCAATAACCCCACTTTCGTCTTCAACTTCAACAAACGTAATTATTAAGCTTTTTTGTCTTACGCCTTTAAGTACACATCATGCTTTTACACTAATCTCTCTCCGCACGTGAACCTATTTTTTTTGTCTGTGCTGAAAAAAATGATCTTTTTCTAAATTTGAAAACAATTTAACTTAAAAAGATTTTTACATTCCTATACACTATATAAAATTATATTAACATACCTATTCAAATTTTACTATAAATATATCTTATATACCCAATTACTCCCTCCGTCCTAGTTTATGTGAACCTATTTCCTTTTTGGTCGTTCAAAAAAGAATGAATCCTTTCTATTTTGGGTAACAATTTAACTTTAGCATTCCCGTATTACCCTTAGGCCATCTCCAACCTTGCCCCCATTTTTTGTTCCCAAAATGGGAATTTCTCCATTTTGGGGACAACTTACTCCAACCATTCCCCCATTTTTTCCCCCACTTTTTTTTATATATTCTTCTCTTTCATCTCAATTTTATTTTTTAATTTTCATTAAACAAATTTCATCTTTTATTTTATTAATTTTTAATTTTTATAATTAAAAAAATTCCATAAAATTTTAAATAATATAATTTGTAAGCAATTATTATAGATTAACTAATAATTCAAATAAAAGTGAAATCATTGCGATACAAGATTAATTAAATACATATTACATAACGATAAAATTCATTCGAAATACTAGATAAATATTAAGTTTTTATTTAGTCAATACAATAATGATTTTGGTGTATCTGGAAACGACATAAGTTCCTACTAAGTTATTATGTTGTTTACCGTAGTTTCAGTTTTTATGTATTTTAATTTAATGTATTTTCAATTATCATGTATTTCTAATTTTAATGAATTTTCATTTAATGTCTTTTCAATCTTCACTTTTCAATTTTAGCAAACATCTAATATTTTATATTCGCACCTTTCAATTTTAGCAACATCTAATATTTTATATTTGCACCATTTATTTTTTAAGATAATTATATATTTGTATACAATTATAACTTATAATAAATTTCACTTATAATTTACATAAAAATAATAAATGCGTAAAAATTAATTTATCAAAATTATACATCAAAGTTAAGATATAATATTAATATTATAAAAATATTACATAAACATAACTAAGTGTATATAAAGAGATAAAATAAAAGATTAAATAATAAAATAATGGTAAATAGTAATTGGGGAGATGAATAGTGTACCCCATATTTGAGGGAACATTATTTATCCCCATTTTGGGAACAAAAATGGAGGAGGGTTGGAGGATAATTTCTCTCAAAATTAATGTCATTATGGGGATGGGGGCAAGGTTGTAGATGACCTTACTATCGTTTCTTTCAAACACTAATCTGGACCCACTGGATTTAAAAGTCACAGCAATTTATGAATTTTTTATTAAGTTGAAAAGTCAATGTTTAAAAAGTTGTGCACTGGTGTCAAACTTTTTCATGTTTGATTTGATTCGTGGCTTTTCCAAATTTCTATTCTTCTTCACTTTGGCAAGTTTTTCATTTACGTTTCCCTGGATCTTTCTTATTGCAAGTAAATTTCTTCTTTGTTTTTTCCTTAAGTTATTTGTAAATTTCTTAATAACTCCATTTTCATCCTAATCGACTGTTAGAACATTAAAATTATTTCCTGCAAAATAATTTTAGAAAATTTTAAATTTATTTAATTTGTCGCAAGTCTTCAAAACATTTAACGTACCAATAATTTCAACAAATAAAAACAAAAGTGCCAACCAACAGATTACCAAAGATACACTTTAACTTAATATGCATAATTTTAGATACACTTTAACTTAATATGCATAATTTCTTTAGATACACTTTAACAAATTGAAAATTGGTTCTTTCGAGTAAGCTAGAGAGAGATGAAAGAAGAAATCTAATTTTTCTGATACAAGTGATGAAATAGAGAAGGAAAAAAGGAGACTAATTTATTACTTTGGAACTAAAGCTTAAAGCCGATACAGGAGTAAAGTACGGGGAAATGGACACCTCAATTAATGTGTAAGAAGATATGGGACACGTTGGAGTGTTCTGACTGTTTATTTCTTTTTACTGTGTTTTCCATTTAAAAGGTAATCAGTGGGCCTTTAAGGGTATTTTTGTCACTTGCTACAGATTTAAGTGACATGGCCTAAGTCTTCCCTTGGGAGCGTTTGACCATATATCCCAAATTTATTTTGAAAAATCTGATTTGGATGAAATATAGTTTGAAGATGAAAATATGTTGGGACATACGTTTTAAAAACATATTTTTTAACTTTATTTTGAAAAAAACATGTATATGATTCTCAAGTTTTGGAATTTTGGCCCAAAATCAACTCAATAGCTGATTTTGGAATTTGGCCAAAAATATAAGCAAAATTTGTGGTCAAACACGAGTTTTGAAAATAAATCACAAATTTATTTTGACAAAACTCATGGCCAAACGGGGTCTTAAAATCCGTGTCCAATCAAACAAGTTCACATAAATTGGAACGAAAGGAGTACCATTTACGTACATTTTAAGGAAATTAATGATAATAATTAGTGTTTTAAAATCACTCTAATATATCTTCTACTACCCCACGTTTCTCTCTCCACATCCCACCCCCTCCTACATATCTTGCATAAATTCCCTCGTCATTCCTAACAGTTTAATCAACAATTAACAGAATGATGGGGGAGCCTCAAGGGGTGGAGCAAAATAGTACTGTTGATGATCTTAAGGGCTGGAACTACAATGGGGGAGCCTTGAGGGGTGGAGCAAAATAATACCGTTGATGATTTTGAGGGCTGAAGCTGGTGGTAGCCGCTTAACTATTTTATCAGTGAAATAATTTAAAATATTGAAAGATCCGGAGAGAAAGGGGAGAGAGGAGGAAAAAAATTAGTTTAGTAAGACTAAAAATTTATTTTTCCTGTGGTTTTCTTATTAAAACGAGTACATTTTTCTATATCAATTATTCCCACGTGTGATGTTATAGTTAAAAATTGGCGTTGGTCATATTTGATTTTGACCAACTGAAGTAGCGCTTTTCAATTTCAGCAGCAACTTCAGCACTCAAATGGGTGTAATTAAATTCCTCGATTGAAGTCACAAATAATAGATTGAGATCTTTTTAAAGTGAATTATATATATTTTGTAAATAAAATTTATGTAGGTAGGGTAATTTATTAAATATGGACATTAAGGATAATAAAGTTATCAATAGTGTATAGGAATGAAAAAATCTCTTAACTTAAACTTTTAATTCAATCCCTAAAAAGAAACTTTTATAACCACACAAATACTTTGGATCGTTTTTTACTTGTTTAAGACCACAAATTCTAAAACTATTCTTTTTTTTTTATTAAACTTCGTGTCCAATAAAATAAATTTACATAAATTGAAACGGAAGGAGTAACAATTTCATACTTCACTTTTTAATTATGAACCTATTTGCTAAACTCATTAATATCTTAGTGAGTAAAGTGAGAGCAATCCACTAATAGAACTGAAATCTACACAAAAAGCGAAACATTTTCTGAATTTCTCCTCTCTTAAATTAGTCATCGGAAGGTAAGCAGCGAATTTAGTATTTTTAGAATATAAGTGCACCACTTAAAAAAAATAAAAATAAAAAAGCATAAAGGATAAAGGATGTAGGATGTTTTTGGTATGAAAAAATATTTTTTAATATTTTTATATTTGTTTGGCTTAAATATTTTTAAAAAATTATTTTCTCATGAATTTATTTTCTACCAAAAAAATGACTTCATCGCCAAAAGGAGAAGAAAAATATTTACCAAAACTACACCTTCACTCCCATCGACCCTAGTTTCAAACATTTTATTTTTCTTACACTCCACACCGAACCAAACAACTTCGGAAAAATTACTAGCTTCTAACTCTTAAAACGTACTCTTCAATACTTAATTCTTGTCACTTGTCAGTAATTTTCAATCATTTAAACCCAAAAAAAAAAGGTTGGAGTTGTAAAAACTTACCCAGATGTGAGGCCTAGACTGAGTGAGGCTAGAAAAGCTTCCATTTCTTCTAAGTCTAGCCATTTTCACACTACTTGAATTATGTCCAACTTCATCACTACCACTCCCACAACCTGTTGAATCCACACTTGTTTCCTTACGTTTTAAATAACGCTGCCACCAATTTCCTCTTCTTCTACGCACTTTATTATTCT
Source organism: Nicotiana glauca (assembly GCA_026770625.1). NCBI lineage: Eukaryota > Viridiplantae > Streptophyta > Magnoliopsida > Solanales > Solanaceae > Nicotiana > Nicotiana glauca. The sequence continues at coordinate 36,664 of MU688761.1, read as the reverse complement.
TGTAAAGAACCAAAGTACCAAGTTGCCCTCTGCCTTTGGGTTTTATTATATTATAAGGTCCATCAAGTACAGTAGTAGGGGAGGGTGTTTTGGTATTTTCCAAGTAAAATCTAGGAGGAGGTTCTAAGCGTTTGGGCTCATTGAAAATGGAATTTGGTAAAGTTATAATGTCAGTGCAAGGTTTAGGTTTGCCTGGTTCTTCTTCCCATTTAAAAGGAACAGAAGCTAAAGTGTGAAGCGGTGGTGTTAGTATTCCTGAATGCTGAGGTGATTTCATAGCAAAAAGAGGAAGTTTTGGTGGGGAACTAATTGCCTTTGCTGCCATGGGTTTATTAATTAGTTTGAAGATGGAGAAGAGAACTAAAAATGTTTACATGGAAAATGAGGAAAATAAAGGAAAATGCTTTTTATGTCTTCATGGTTTGGTCACAAGAAAAAACCAGACACATCACATTTGCATAAATTTAGGTACTTCATGCGGAGAAAACAGTGGAGTGTTGGAAGGCAATGACTAAGACATTGCTATTGCATGTGGTCACGAGCGTGGTTGATTTTGGGATACGATTGTGCTCCTAAGGGCTCGTTTGGTTACTGGTTAAAATTATGCAGGTATTAGTTATACGAGGATTAATTATAAAAGAATTAGTTATGTAGAATTTAGTTATGTAAGTATTAGTTATACAACAATTGGTTATGCGAAAATTAATTATGCATGAATTATTTATTCGAAGATTAGTTATGCGGTAATTATGTAAAGTTTAGTAATATAGAAATATAATATGAGTACTATTTATTATTAGACTAATTTATTCTTTTGAAATTGTTATTATATTTTAAATATATTTTGTTAAACAAAATATCCGACCGGTCATTTTGATCTTTAGCGTTCCGTTCAGTGGTTCGAGGTCTTGATTGTCTTCATAATGTGTATTATGACGTGTGTGTATGGTCGAATTCGATTTTGAGATATTTCGGGATTGATTTGGATGACTGGTTCTCATTTTAGAAGCTTAAGTTGGAAATATTGATCGAAAATTGACTTTTGTGAAAACGACCCTAGAACGATAGGTTCATATAGTGATTTTGGACTTGGTTGTATGCCCGAAATTAAATTGGGAGGTCCCTAGTTGGATTTAACATGTTTTGCCGGAAGTTGGTAATTTGAGCTTTAGAAAATTCTTAAGTTTGACCATGGTTTGACTTTATGGCTATCGGGTTCAAATATGATTTTGGGACCTGGAATAGGTCCGTTATGCTATTTGGAATTTGTTCACAAAGTTTGGCGTCATTCCGAGTTGATTTGATAGATCGGACGCGTGGTTGTATTTTTAAAAGTTTTGAGTTTCATTATTAATTTCATGTGTTTTGATGTATGATTCGTAGTTTCGGATGTTATTTCGATATTTTGATCGCGCGAGCGAGTTCATGTGATATTTTTAGACTTGTGTTGATATTTTGTGTGGAGCCCTGAGGGCTCGGGTGAGTTTCGGACGTGTTTCGGAGAGTTTTATTGAAATTTCAGATTTGTTAGTGCTTCTGATCTCGTATTTGCGAGATATAATTCGCATTTGCAAGGTGGGGAATCGCATTTGCAAGATGTGCTGGGAATTGTTAGGTTCGTATTTGTGAACACATTGTTCGCTTTTGCGAAAGGGGGCCTAGGCTAGCTCGTTCGCATTTGCGATGTCCTTGTCACTTTTGCGAAGTCAGGGTCGCATTTGTGACATTCACTGGTTTTTTTCAGGAGCCGCATTTGCGATTATTTGTCCGCATTTCGCATTGTGTTGCATTTGCGAAACCTGCGCCTGAACATAAGAGTTGGAAGTCGGGATTTTAATCACATTTTTATATCTTTGAATCCTAGACTCGGTAGGAGGCAATTTGGAGAAGGAATTTCACCTACAATTATTGGGTAAGTAGTTTTAATGAATTTTCAACTATATTTCATGATTATATATGAGATTTAAATCAAATTTGTGAGAATCAAAGTGAAATTTTGGAAAATTTTATCTATGTTTTGAAAAATAAAATTTTGGGATCTGAGAGTTGAAATGGACTTGGATTTTAAAACAAAACACACATATATAGATTCGTAGGGTTATGGGTTGTCAAGATCTACCCTTGGATCCGGGTTTTGACCGGCGGACCCAAGGTTGACTTTTGAGGAATTATATAAAGATCTGTGATGACCCAAAAGGTCATCTTGTATTTTAGAACCCAATTCGGAGTTTCGAGGCATTCAAAACCTCATTTTATTTCTCCTCAATTTGCGTGCACATTCCGGGCGCATTTCTGAAAAGCCTTTATGTGAAAATTTGAGAAAAATAATTTTTGCCTTTAAAAGTTGATTTTAGGTGACTTTGGTCAATATTTTGAGTAACCGGACCTGGAACTATATTTTGATGGTCCCAAAGGGTCCGTAGTAAAATATGGGGCCTGGGCGTATGCCCGAAATCGAATTTCGAGGTCCCTAGCTCGAGAAATGAGTTTTTTTTTTAAATTGTTAAATTGAAATTATAATGGTTTTGAGAAAATGGTTAATAGTTGATCTCGTTGGTATTGGGTCCGTATTTTAGTTCCGAAATTCGGTACAAGTCTTTTATGATATTTATGCCTTATCTGAGAAATTTGATGAGGAACGGGACTGATTTGACGTAATTAAGACCTTTGGTTGAGAAAATAGAAGTTTTGAAACTTTCTTGAAAATTTCGTGCAATTTGATGTTAAATTAGTAGTTCTAGGTATTATTTTGATGATTTGATTACGCAAGCAAATTCGTATGATGTTTTAAGACTTGTGTTCATGTTTGCTTTGGAGCCCTGAGGGCTCGGGTGAGTTTCAGATGGGCTATGGGTTGTTTTAGACTTAGGAAATCTGGTATTTTTGTTGCAGCAGTTGTTCTGATATGTCCTTCTCCGTGTTCGTATAGGTAGTCTCGCGAACGCGAAAGGTAAAGAGGGGCAGGGGGAAATTTCTTCTTCGCGAACATGAAGGACAGGTCGCAAATGCGGAGCAGCGGGGGCTTTACCCTTCGCGAACGCGACCTGTCTACCGCGAACGTGAAGCATGGGACCTGGGGGAAGGGAAGTTAACTCATTGCGAACACGACACTTGGATCGCGAATGCGGAGGCTGAGGGATATGCCTTCTCGAACGCGATATGTTACTCGCGAACGCGAAGGACAATAGGGCCAAAGCTTCGCGAATGCGAAAGACTTCTCGCGAACGCGAATAAGGTCTCTCCAGTGATTTTAAAATAGAACGTAAGACGGGATTCTTCAAAAAATTCATATCTCTTCCATTAAAACTCAACCTAGTGCGATTTTTGAAGAAGGATTTCAACACCAAATTATAGGTTCGTGTTCTTTAACTCATCTCTCTCAATTTCCATCAACACCCATTAGATTTCTAGCCATAAATCTTGTTCTTTCATGGCAGAATTAGGGATTTTAGGAAGAATTGGGAATTTTGCAAATTTGGTGATTTAGACCTCGATTTGGGGTCGGATTCCAAAACTAATTACATATTTGGGCTCGGGGATGAATGAGTGAATGAATTTTGGTCCGAACCTCGAATTTTGATCAAGCGGGTTCGGGATCGATTTTTGACTTTTTGAAAAAACTTTTAGGAAACCTATAATTGTGTATTCGGATTGATTTCTTTAGCAATAATTGATGTTATTAAATTAACTATGACTAGATACGAGTGGTTCCTAGGTGGAACTAGAAGAAAAGCGGTGATTGAGGCTTGAGTTTGGCCGTGGAATCGAGATAAGTGTTGTGGCTAACCTTAGCTTGAGAGATTAGGTACTGTTAAGTCTAATTGCTACGTGTTTGATATTGAGTACAACGTATAGGTAAGGTGACGAGTACCTATGCGTTGTCGTCGAGTAATATCATGCGAGTTAGTCTCATTCTTGTAATTGTTGTACTCTTTGATCGTATATTTCATTTTAGACTTGTTATTCCATGTGTTGAACAACTCTTATCATGTTTTACGAAGTTTGGTACGGATTGCGTATTAATTCAGAGTTGAGACTGGTATTGTGGAGTTAAATGTTGGATTAAGATTAGTTCTTGATATTTTTATCTCTTTGTTGTTATTGTTTATTGTTTTGGTGAGGAAGAGTGTTAAAGCACAAAGGGTGATGTCGTGCAATGCGTTGTGAGTGAATGGTAATGCACAAAGGGTGATGCCATACCGTATTCTGTGAGTGATAATGCACGAAGGGTGATACCGTGCCATGTTGTGAGAGATTTAATGCACGAAGGGTGATGCTAAGGATACCTAATTTTTTCCTATATATTTTTAATATATAAAAATACCTTCAAAATAGCATATGCATGCATATATAAGTATGCCCAAATGTTTATTATTTTCTCTTAATTTTTAAAAAAAAATTAAATTAATTTATTGCCCTATTTTATCCATAAAAATCCAATAATAATTTTCAAAATTAGTACTTTTGATGATTCATTCATTTGATTTTTATATTTATGTCAAAATATGGCTACGGTAATTTTTATATATTTTTATAATTACGTTTAGTATTTTTAAAGCTAAAATTGCATATAATTGCAATATTAGCCATTTTAAGATTTAATTATGTTTTATATACATAAAATTGGATCATGTATTTTTAAATTGATAAATATGTATTTTTAATCATTTTAGCGTTTTATTATTTTCAGAAATTACCTACTATTTCTTTACGAATTAAAAAGGGAAAACTGCTATTTAAATGATAGCCCCATTTATATTTCAATTATAACCAAATAAAATCCCAATCCCGGCCCAATTTTGAATTAAAACACCAGACCCAAATCCTAAATCTGCCTACCCGACCCAAAGACCCACTAAATCCTGACTGTTGATCTTTTTCCTTTCCCTTTTAATCCAACAACCCCCAAACCCTACGGATTCTTTCATTTAAGCCGCCCTTGAATTCCCTTCTCCCTCAATTCTCTCTGAGACTCCGTCAAACCCTAGCCGCCGCCATCAAACTACAACCCTGAAACCTCTCAAATCTACGGCTTCCAAGGTCATCGAAGATGTAAGGCCCCGTGAAATCCCTACTCGATAACCCGGATCCCGTGGTGCCAAGTTATGAACATGTGTTAACAATTCATAACCGCGCCGCGGACCTTTTTGGATTTAATAATATATTAAAGAGTCAAGAATAAGTTTCCAGAAAAATGCGATCGAATGCAGTCGCATAATTGAAATGCGGACCGCATATCTGCCGCAAAGTGAGGCAGAATGTTGGTTAAAATTGAAGTCAGTTATGCGGTCGAAATGCGGTCGCATAATTGAAATGCGGACCGCATAGTCATTGCATATTTTCCTTTGAATTTTGCGAGGGTCAGTTCTGTGGTGCTCTTTGCGACCGCAGAACATGAATGCGGACCGCATTCTTACCGCAGACTGAGTCAGAATGTTTAGTTTTTGGGGAGCATTTTGCGGTCCATTATGCGGACCGCATGTTAACTCTGCGATCGCAAATGCGATCGCATATTTGACTCGGGGCTCCAATTTTCTAATTTTTAACCCGACCTCGCTATCGATATATTTGATATCATAGCTCATTTTAAGCATTATTCTGAGCATTTCTAGAGAGAAAGATGGTTCTTAGAGAGGGAAAGTCTCCCATCAAATTACTCCATAAGATTGGGCTAAATCATTGAAGAAAATCAAGTGAAGACACCTAAATTTTCATTCCCAAGAGGTAAGATTCATAATCTCAGCTCTTATTTCTACACTTAGATACATGGGGCCAGTAGAGAAGTAATTCAAGAGTATAAGAATGATATTCTCTACATGCATGTCAA
>MU688761.1:0-30122 GCA_026770625.1 Nicotiana glauca | reverse complement strand
AATGAGGTGACCTAGCCGATCGGGTCGTGATCGGACACCATGCCGCACACATGGTGGTAATGTGCTGATATTGAATTCCGGATAAGGGAAATGAAATATTGATTGAAGGTAATGCCTCCAATGAGGTGACCTAGCCGGTCGGGTCGTGACTGGACTCCGCTCGAGATGGCGGTGGTAATGAGAACAGTGGTGAACATGTGACAGAAATGCCCTATTCTATGTTGTGTAAATTGTATGAAAGATTATATGAATTTCTTCTTTGATTTGCCCATATTAACTGCTTGTATCTGTTTGATAGTTCTTTCTAGTAAAATGGTGTTTAGTTATACATACCAGTACAATTCAAATGTACTGACGTCCCTTTTGCCGGGGGCGCTACATTCGTGAAGAGATGGCAGTAGCACCTCTTCCACTTTCCGTCAGCTGTATGGGTGAGCCCCTTTCCCCTCGGGGCCCGGTGTGGCTTATGCCGCTGTTCTTCCCGGAGTCTTATTTTTTGTATTTGTGTAAGGTATAGCCGGAGCCTTGTTGCCGGCATTTCTGTATCATTTTTCAGTTATATTTAGAGGCTCCGTAGACAAGTTGTGGGTAGTGTCGGGTATTGGAAATTAAAATAGAAATATTGATGTTTGGCAATGGTATATACATAACTTGTAATACCCTTAAAGTGGCGAAATGAAGTTAGTAATGAAAATGAAATGTAAATCGTTAATTATATGTTAATAGAATTTGATTAATGGAGTCTATACCTTATTTAATTATGAGTTGGGTTGGGTAGTATGTATGAAACCTGCCAGGCTTGCTCAGTCGGGTTTACTCGGTTGAGCGTCGGTCGCGCTCCTCGGATTTGGGGTGTGACAGAAGACCTGTATCAACCCCCATGGCTTTTATGTGTTCGATTCTTATGGTCTCAAGGCTAGACCTTGAAAAAGCTTGGTCCAGACTCTATTTGACTTCAGTTCGTGGTTGTTCTCTGATCGTCTCTGACCTTACACCGGCCAGCCATGGCTAGTCGAGTCCGACTCTTGATTCTCCTACTTAGATCGACGGTTTTCAAAGCCTTTCTCACCACTTGGGGTTCTTCTGAAACCCTAGCCTCTAAGGTTCTTTCGATTTCTTTGTAGATCTACTTCAAATCTATGTTTGCTTTGAACATCTAAGCATTTTTCTCAAAGTTTCTTTAAAGCTCTGCTTTCAAAACTCCTTATGTTTTCGATTAGGGTTTATGTTAAGTTATTTCGAAACCTTTCTTTGATTTTTTTTTATATGTTTTGTTGTTTTTGCTTGTATTATACTTCTGCCTGAGTTTGAATGTTAAAACCCCTAATTTCTTTTAATTTTTTATTAAATGAATGTTTGTTTGCCTGAGTTTTTGTCCAATCTGTATGTTTATCCTCTTTTTAAAACTCTTCTGTTGTTGAAAATCTTATGGTCTGAGACTGTTCGTTTAAATGCATGACTCGATTTGAAGTTCTTTATTTTCGAAACCTCTTGTTCCTTTGTATGATTCTTCTGATTCTGGGTTTCTATCATCTCTAAAATTCGTTTATGTTAGAAACCCCACCTAATTCTCGAAAGGGGTTTTCCTCACCTGCTACTGTAAGACTTTCACACGCTTTGATATTCGATGTTTCTTTGCTACTGATTCAATATGACATGACTTACTGGGCTATCATGCTTCGAATGTTGCTATCTACTGAATTTTTGTGCTACTTTGTGTTCTATTTCCCCTTGCCAACAGACTAGGCCTCGCATGTATATGTTATGCACACTATTTATATGCTGAGTCTCCTTCTCTGACTAATTTTCAAACTCGTGACTAAGTTTAAACTTTTCCTTTGTGAGATTCTGATTTCACTTGCCTATTAAGGTTAATTGATTCCTTTTCCTGTTCTGCCTTACTGAATCCAAAATTAGAATATCTCTGTACCTAGACTCGAATTGCTTACTTGTTATTTTACTACTTTTTTTATGGCAACTGGCAACCTGCTTTTTAATTGATTCACTGCCGTTAAGCAAGTGACCCCTTAATTAAGGGCAATCACTTGTATAATTGACTCTGAATCATGATTGTTTCCATATTTGTAGCTCATTACCTCTTTCTTACTCGATTTCAAAAACTATAAGTACCCCATACTTCTTTTCGAACAGAAGAAACACTTTTAGTTCTGAATTCATACTTACAATCAAATACTCTCTCTTGCTTTACTACTTGTGTTATTGCCTATTTTAGCCAACAGAAAGCCAAGACTATATTTCGAAGTCCTACTACTTTCCTTTACTGCACCTTACTTCTTTGACTGGTATGTTCTAATTAAGTTTTCAACACCAACGAGAACACGCTTATTTACTGATTTTTGCATTTCTTGTCTGCCTAATGTTTGTATTCAATCCAGTACCATTATTTAGCATGTTGTAACTGCCCTTCTCTTGTTCTGAATCAATGTATGATGAAATGTGAATCCTAAATCCCTACCCCAATGTGTGTAACACGTATGGTTTGTTTGGGGCATGACAGCATCAAATATTGCTGAACATAACCCAAACTTGGTCCTCCTAGAATCAGCACCTCCATGTTACCCTTATATGTTGTGTGCTCTGGTTGATTTACAAGCATGTCATCACTCCATATTGATGTGCATGCCCAGAATTAACTCATGCCTAAGCATATAGGCTCCTTGCAATGGATTCCCAATCCCCTATCCCCCCCCCCCCTGGTGTAAAATTATCAACTCTTTGAAGTGTTAATGGCTATCTCCAATCACCTTTTTCCCTCTCCTTTATTCCATCAGCTCTTAGAACTCAGTTTCTGCACTTTTCACTCTCTTCTTAGACTTAAGTTCTGCCCCCTCATGTGAGCCTTGCCTTGGGACCCATGAGCTCCCTCTAAACTTGGACACTTGAGGGCTGGCATTTTGACACCGCACTTGTCCCTATTTTGGTTATGTGACTTGGGTGTGAGCACTGCGCGGGGTCCTATTGAGGCACTTAGGAAACTCTGATACACTCAAGTTTGAGAAAGGCTTTGAAGCGATGGCATCTTAAGGCAGTTTATTCCATAGCTCAGGGAGGAACCAAGAATCGGACCTCCTCTAGTTATATTTTATTTATTTTGATGTATTTAGTATTCCTGGTTTGTAATGAACATTTGGGACTGGCTAGTGAAAAGGTTTGGGAATTTATGCATATTAAGGGTAGAAAATATGCCTATAGGGTATTTTAAGTCCTGCATATTCAACTACATTTAGAAAAAAATGCCTATAGGGTATTTTAAATCATGCATATTAACCTACATTTAGAAAATATGCCTATTGGGTATTTTAAATCCTGCATATTCAAATTGCATTTATAAACCATGCATATAGGATGTTGTTAATCCTGCGTATTCAAACTGCATTTAGAAACCATGCCTATAGGGTATTTTAATTCAGCGCCTCAGACATCATGCCTATAGAGATTTACTTACTCTACATGTTTAACATCACGCCTAGATAACCTGCCTATAGGACTTCATTCTAAATTCTGCACACTTATTGCCACTCAGACCTCATGCTCTAGGATTTAAACGGCTATAAATTAGTACCATGTTAATTATCAGTACGCTAGATACCATGTTCATAGGAGTCAAAATTAGCAATAATAGATCCTATCGTCTGCAACTAGTCTAATGTAAAACCTGTCTGTTTTGAACCAATGCTTAAGTAACTGGTTAACACGGTTTAGCAAACATGTCAATAAGGTTTCAAATCGTCTACTTTAAGCTGTGACTATATTCAAGATCAGTAACAGATACCATGTTTCTAAGGTCTCACCTAAATATTTAGGCAAGCCTTAGGAAGTATAAATAAAACCGAACTCGCTTCTGTTATTTGTTTAAGTGCTACAATCAATAGGTAGGTCCGATTCGTGTTTCCTAACTGAGTCATGTAATAATCCACGCCTACTGCAATTACAACAATCTCCTCTTCCCTCAATTCTTTTTTTAGAACCAGACCTTAGACATTTGTTTAATTCGTGGTATTGGATCATTTTGTTTGAGGAGGTATACTTTATCTATATGTTGATGTGTTCCCTCTTTAATGTGCAGTCTTTTATATGTTTTGTATGTCGCCTTAGATTTTTTTCCTTTGAAACCTCAAATCAGCCTAATATCCCTCCCTTTTAGGATTAGTAGTCCTAAGTGCCTCGGAGACTGATAGGAACGGGATGTGTAATAGCTGCAATAGTGGTCAAGATCAATCCGCGCTTTAGTACCTTAAACGGGGTGGGAAAGGGTAGCTATGGATATGATGACCGGTGTGCTCATACCATGTGTAGCCCCTCTTTTGAGGAATGATTACTGGGTATTGCATTGAGTGATCCATATTAAGTATAAACCTAGGACCCCCTTCCTTTACTTCCCTTTTCTTTCAAAAAGCATTGCAATTCCTGTTTAAAATCTGCTCTTTCAAACTTTGTTTACTTTCAAACCATTGTGTATTGAAATCCCCTCTTATTTAAGCCTTATCCGCTTATATGTTAATTGCTCCCCAAATTTACAATAACTGTATGGACGGGAACCATACTAGTGGATCCTGAAGGGTGCCTAACACCTTCCCCTTAGGATAATTTCAAGCCCTTACCCTATCTCTGGTTATTCAAATGGAACTTAGAATTGAACCCCATTGGTGTACTAATGCACCATAAATCATTAGGTGGCGACTCTTCAAATGCTAAACCTAGTTCCCAAAGGAACGAGTTGTCCCTCCAAATGTCATAAATCTAATTTCTGAGAAGGAAAAAGGGGCGCGACAGCGTGGCGACTCTGCTGGGGAAATGAAGGATTTTACCATTTCAGACTATCATTGTGAATTTATGCTTCTTTATATGCAATTTCTTGTTTAATTCCTTTAAGCATTCAATCTTTTTTTTTCTTCAATTGCAAAACTGACTTGTCTTTTTGTTTCTTCCCTTTATTACTGCTTTAAATTATGAAACTGCTGTATTTACTGCTTTCTTAACAAGCAAATACGTGACAACATGCTTTTAATTGTTTCATAATCATGCTCAACATCATATTCCACTCGTGCCAAACAAATACCATAACAATGCTTATAATGAGTGGTTGTGTTCTTCCTATATTATCACCCCTACATTTGAAAAAGGCATATTTGTGGTAAAACCAGTCAACGGTGTAGTCGACGGTTTCGTGCCTTTCCCCCTTGAGTTGTCCGCTCAAGGGTACCAGTCTAAAACCCTATAGAAACCTTACTCTGTTAAACTGTGCATGCGTCATGGTCAAACCTAGTTGGGTCAGTTATGTTGTCCATATAATGATCCTTTAAGAAAGCCTTGTTCAAAGTCCATTGGGTTTCCCTAAACCCAAACGGATATCACCATGTTATGTGCATTTATTTGGAGAACTAAATGCTTTATGCCAATTATTGATATTAAATGGTCGAGTCCGGTGAGGCTAAGGGTGTAACCTTATTTGTCTTGCAGAAATATGAGGCACAAAGTCCCTAGATTCGGCATGGTCACCAACATCCACACAAAACTGCTAAGTTGGTGGAAAGATTTTCACTCTAGTGATCAAACTCTTGTCCAGAAATATTTGGGAAACTTACCTTCTCTCCTGGAAATCCAACCAAACAACAAGATCATAGAAGCTGCTACTTTGTTCTGGGATTGTGAGAGGTCCGTATTCCGCTTCCAGGACATTGAAATGACACCCTTGCTAGAAGAGATAGGAGGATTGGCCAGTATAACGTGGGAGACTCAGGGTTTGTTAATGCCTGAGAACCGCAAGGGTAGGGGCTTCCTCAAAATGATGGGTTTGAAGAAGAATCCAGAACTGACATGTTTGAAAGAATCCTACATTCCTTTTGATTATTTGTATGAGACGTACGGTCACAGCAAATCCTACCGTACTTATCTTGACGAGTTTTCCATCACATCATTGGGGCGTATTCACCGAAGGCTCTTTGTATTCATGTTATATTTCCTGGGATTGATCCTGTTTCCAATGAAGAAAGCAAGAATCCACACCAGATTGGCTATGGTATCTAAGACCTTAATGGAAGGAATAGAAGGGCAACCATTCAACATTGTGCCCATGATCATTGCGGAAATATACCAAGCCCTAGAAAAGTGTCAACAAGGAGCCAAACACTTCGAAGGCTGCAATTTGCTACTTCAACTTTGGCTCGTGGAGCACCTCCAAAAAGGTGAATACTGACAAGAGATTCAGTGAAGGGACTGGGATGATCATATCGCTTTCCATCATCCGAAGCGGATGAATTACATGCCCAATATGTTCGCCCAATCAGAGAATGCCAGAGAATGGGTCGAGCTCTTTGAAAATCTGACTGAGGACCAAGTACAATAGATGTTCGAGTGGTTTCTGACCGAGGAGTTCATTGGCGATCCAGGGATGCACCTTTTACGATATTGATCGGTCTAAGAGGAACATACCCTTATGTCCCTCTCCGAGTTATGAGGCAAGCTGGTAGGAAGCAGGTTGTACCAAGGGTCGACAAGATGAGTCACTTTCGGGCTGACTTCCAGGATGATGATAGTCCTTACAAATACCAAGCTCAGCATATGTGGCACTGCAAGATCGTCATGGGGAGGGATACCATTGAGCTAGAAAGATACCATTCTGGTTTAGCTCCCTACTATTTAGGTTAGTTGGAGGATAATCATAATGGTCTGGGCCAGCCTGGGATTGTTCGAGGTCACAGGATCATAGATGAAAAAGACGAGGCATGGGTCAAATACAACCAACTATGTAAGAAGATCTAGTAGTTCGAAAGCGAGCACCGTGAGATACAAGAAGCCAATCAAAAGTTAATTGAGGAGTGGAAGGATATGGCTGTCAGTGCCAATAAGCGACTGGGATACTTGGAGTGAGGTATAGTGGAGTTGGAGAAGAAGTTTCTCAAGAGGGTCGAAGACTGCCAAAATGTTGAAGGAAATGAAGGCGTGCATCTAGCCAGAGCCTACCTATTTCTGGGACTTCGCGAGTTGGGAAAGTTGTTCGATGGAGCCAGGGATGTAGAATCTGGGGAAGTTCCTTCTGGGACTAAATAGATAGGAGCTTTCTTCTTTTTGCTTTATCAAATGTAATAAGGCCAACGACCATTAGTGACTTTTATTTCCTGCATGTTTAGTGTCGATTTGGGATTCGTCTTATTTTCTATCAATAAAATGAGGCATTTAGCATTTTGAGTTCTCCAAATTAATTTGTCTCTAGGCCTACCTCGGGCACAAAGTGTTCCCCAAGATAGGACGCGATTTACATTCTCACACTATGTGTTTAAATATCGCAATGTTTCTTATAAACCTCACTAACTTGTTACCTTTTTTTTACTTTTTGTTTATTATTCCCCCTCCCTAAAGGTTAGTTCGTGAACTCTGGTAACATTATCGTATTTTACGAGATCCAGGGGCTCTCCACCTACTCCTCCTCTTAGTCCTGTCAGAAACAAGAACAAATGGAAGATGGAAGATTTGAACAATACCAAAAAAGAGAACTCAACTGAACGGGTAGAGGTCACTCATGGTCATGGTATTCAAGCTCCTAAAAACATGCATCCCAACTCGAACAAAAGCTGTTGAAATTCTAAGAAGAACTCGATCAAGTGCGGAATATGGAAAATCTGTCATTTTCCCTCACCACTCCAGATATTAATTTCCCGAATGCCCAGAACTCTATACCTCTACAGAATATCCCAAAGCAACAAAACCATCACTGCAATACCTGTCGCACCTCAAACAACACCCCGCTGCTCATCCCAAAACTCCAAAACTCCACAAATGACCACTGCCACACCCACCATAACACCCCCATCTATGTGGAGACTATGCCACACTCCAACCAACCCATCTCAAGCACACCCAATTCTGATGATAAGGACTTACTCATCAGGAAATAGGATGAAGAACTTAAGAAATTGACTAGTCGAATTCAAGGCGTTGAAGGAAGTAAAGGAATTAAAGGGCTGAACTACGAAGATCTTTGCATATAGCCTAATGTCGAACTGCCCGAGGGGTACAAACCTCCTAAGTTCGAGGGGATCCAAGGATCCATTTGAGAACTTACTGTGACAAACTGATTGGGATAGGAAAAGACGAGAGAATCTGCATGAAGCTTTTGATGAGGAGCTTGAAAGGAGATGCTTTGTCCTTGTACATCGGTCAAAATCCAAAGAAGTGGTCAAGCTGGGTAGGCATGGTGTCCGACTTTATGGACAGGTTCAGGTTCAACACGTAGAATGCGCCGGATATGTTCTATATTCAAAATCTAAAGAAGAAGCCCACAAAAACATTTTGCGAGTATGATACATGCTGGAGGTCCGAAGCTGCTAAGGTTAGACCTGCCTTATAGGAAGAACAAATGAACAAATTCTTTGTCCGAGCTCAAGTCCCACAGTATTATGAAAGGCTGATGATGATCGAGAGCCACAAATTTTCTGACATTATCAAGCTAGGAGAAAGGATAGAAGAGGGCATCAAAAGCGGTATGGTTATGAACTTTGAGGCCTTGCAAGATACAAATAAGGCCTTACAGTCAGGTGGTGTGTCCAAGAAAAGGGACATATGAGCCATAATGGTGGCACAGAGAACCAAATCTCCCATCAAATACCAAACCTACCCAATACCTCCACTCACATATCAAGCACCCTCTCCCTCTTACCAAACTCCACCACCCATCTATCAATCACCTCTACCTCCTACATATCAGCCTACTTCACCCAGATATTCTCAACCCCACATGTTTACCAAGCCTACAATGCTCAAACATCCCACTATCAATCCCCTCCTACACGCTAAAACTTCCCTAGACCTCGACCAAACTTTGACCGAAGGCCTCCGAAACAATATACAACTATTGATGAACATGTTGACCAATTGTACGAAAGACTCAAACCTGTTGGTTATGTCACCCCCACCCCTGCTGCAACTCTTGAGAACCCTTCTCAATGGGTTAATCCAAACAAATCATATGCATACCATTCTGGCATGTAAGGACATACCATTGACGAATGTCTTTCTCTGAAAGACAAGATCCAGACTTTAATTGATAACAAGATTATTGTGGCAAAGGAACCTGCTCCAAATGTCCGAAATAACCCTTTGCCGGACCACAAGGGTGGAGGCATTCACATGATCAAAATAGAGAATGATTGGGATCTCGAGGGATCGATCGGTTTGATCGCAGAAGGTGACGACCCAAAGAAGCCAATAGTTACTCTTAATCTGATCGTGGTATAGATTAAGCCCTCTGGGGATGCCGAGGTAAATATGTCCATGCCATTTGAGTTTGAAGTAATATCCTCTGCAAAGACACCACTACCAATTGAGGTCGAATTCATATCTCCAACAAATGCACCCTCACCATTCGAAGTTGCAGTTTTACCACCTAAGGCACATGCTTCGTTCGGAGTAAACGTATCCACGCCGATTCCAGTAGCGATGTCAACCATGACGTAATTCCATACAAAGGCTATACCATGGGACTATACAGCCGAGGCAAGAAGGAAAGGCAAGGTTAGGATCGAAGAGACTATTGCGGAACAGGGTATGACGAGAACTAGTAGAGTTTATACCCCAGACCATCTAGCTGATTCTAGTAAGCAGGCCTCTAACCGGCCACCCGCCATCGAGACCAGGCCTGATGATCTTTGGAGAAAGATACAAGCCAATGAATACTCGGTCAATGACCAGCTTAACAAAACACCGGCACAAATTTCCATCCTTGCTTTGCTACAAAATTCTGAGGCACACAAGAATGCCCTGTTGAGGGTGTTGAGTGAAGCATACGTGCTAAGAAATATCACCGACAGAGAGATGGATAACATGGTAGGATAGGTATTGGAAAGTCATAAGATCACTTTTCATGAAGATGAGCTGCCACCTGAAGGGTTGGGTCACAACAAGGCATTGCACATCACCATGCAATGTGAAGACTATTTTATCACCAGAATCCTGATCGATAGAGGGTCAAACCTCAACATTTGTTTACTGGTAACACTTAGGATGTTAGGTAAGGGACTACATGAAATAAAGGATGGAGGTATCAATGTGAAAGCTTTCGATGGCTCCCAAAGGTCCACCATTGGGGAGATTAGCCTGTGTTTGCAAATGGGGCCAACTTGGTTCGATGTTGATTTCCAAGTGATAGACGTGCTAATATCTTATAATCTGTTGTTGGAATGACCATGGATCCATGCCGCTGGGGCTGTAGCATAAACACTGCATCAGGCGGTAAAATTTGAATAGAATCACCAAGAAGTGATCATCCACGGTGATGACAACAATCCTATATACAGTAGGGGGAAGAATAAAGTTAGGTGGGGAGACTTATCACCACATCGAGCGAGTCAATATTGTTGACAAAGATAAATAGTGGGACAATAAGATCGAGAGTATATTGAACTGGAGTGGATACGAACCTGGCAAGGGGCTTGGCAAGAACCTCCAAAGAATCACTAAGCCCATAAAACTCAAGAAACATGGCACCACTTTTTGTCTGGGATATGAGTATACCTGGGAAGAATTCAATAATTGGTCGCCACCATGGTGCGGTCCTTACTACCCACTGGACCAACCAATACCGCCTTTGGAGCAAACTTTCCAACAAGCCGACATTGTTTATGGGGCAGACGAGGAGGAGGCACTTGCTGCAGTGAAGAACTTGTTTTTAGAAGACGATGGCATGGATTGTTGTGTTGTGTTCGAGGAGGAGGGGAGGAAGGCCCTTCCATATAGGCCATCAGCAGAGGAGCATACCTCAACAATTGGACCGTCAGAACCACCAGAGCCGGGCGATCCCGGGGTAGCAAGGCTGAACAAGCATCATGCACCATCTTTTATTTTTACTAGTTAATTTTTCCTTTCGTATTTTTGATTTTTGCAATAAGATCTTCAATGTTCAAAACAGTTATGGAATTTATCAAAGCATTTTGATTTTTTCTTATAAATTAACACTCTTATTACTTTCTCTCATTACTTTACTTATACAACACTACTATTACTTATCTTGATAAACCAATGACTGTGATATGCAATGAGAAAATGCAACAGACAGACATAGATTCAGAGGAAGATGACATACCCGAGGAGATCGTTAAAGAAGTTGAGAACTTTGAAAATCAACCTAAGTCCAACCTGGACGAGATGGAAATTGTTAATCTAGGAGACGAAGAGAATGTCAAGGAAACACAAATCAACGTTCATTTATCACCATCAGAAAAGAAGGAATACAGAGAATTTCTAAGGGAATATGAGGACATATTCGCCTGGTCATATGAAGACATGACTGGTCTAAGTACTTCTATTGTGGCCCATAAACTGCCAATTGATCCAACATGTCCGTCGGTAAAGCAGAAGCTCATGAAGTTCAAGCCAGACATGAGTTTGAAAATCAAGGAAGAAGTCACTAAGCAAGTCAAAGCCAAGGTTCTCAAGATGGTAGAATACCCGACATGGTTAGCTAACATTGTGTCCGTAACAAAGAAGGACGGGAAGGTCAGAGTCTGTGTAGACTACCGAGATCTCAACCGGGCCAGTCCGAAAGATGACTTCCCTTTACTAAACATACACATACTAATTAACAATTGCGCCAAGCATGAGTTGCAATCATTTGTGGATTGTTTTGCTGGTTATCATCATATCTGGATGGATGAAGAAGATGCTGAGAAAACGGCTTTCATTACACCATGGGGAATGTACTAATACAAGATGATGTTGTTCGGCCTGAAGAATGCAGGGGGCACCTACATGAGGGCCATGACTACTATTTTCCATGATATGATACATAAGGAGATTAAGGTGCACGTAGATAATGTTTTCATCAAGTCCAAGAAGGCCACTGATCACATGGAAGATTTGAGGAAGTTTTTCAATAGATTGCAAAGGTACAACCTGAAACTGAATCCTACAAAGAGCGCATTTGGGATTCCTGCTGGAAAATTACTTGGGTTTATTGTGCATCGCTGAGAAATAGAACTGGACCCATCAAAAGTCAAAGCCATTCAAGAATTGCCACCGCCAAAGAACAAGAAGGACGTAATGAGTTTTTTGGGAAGACTTAACTATATCAGCCGGTTCATAGCACAATCCACAGTTATCTATGAGCCAATCTTCAAAATGTTGAAGAAGGAAGCCTCTACCAAATGGACCGATGACTGCCAAAAAGCTTTTGATAGAATCAAGGAGTACGAGTCAACACCACCGATTTTGGTCCCACCCGAGCCAGGTAGATCCCTACTAATCTACATCGCAGTATGAGATGGTGCCTTCATTTGTGTCTTGGAGCAGCATGACAAAATTAGGAGAAAGGAACATGCCATTTACTATCTCAGCAAGAAGTTCACTCTGTACGAAGCTCGGTATTCTCTATTAGAGCGCACTTGCTGTGCTATGACTTGGGTGGCCCATAAACTAAGGAATTACTTCTATGCCTCTACTATATACCTTATATCAAGGATGGATCCTCTAAAGTACATCTTTCAGAAGCCCATGCCCACTGGAAAGCTGGCCAAGTGGAAAATCTTGCTAAGTGAATTCGATATCGTATACGTAACTCAGAAGATAATCAAGGGACAAGTATTGGCAGACCACCTTGCTGAGAACCCCGTAGATGGAGAATATAAACCTTTGAAAACATATTTTCCCGGCGAATAGGTATCGTTCATAGGAGAAGACATTGTAGAATCCTATGATGGTTGGAGAATATTTTTCAATGGAGCAGCAAATTTCAAAGGAGTTGGCATAGGAGAAATTCTAGTATCAAAAACCGGTCAGCATTATCCAGTGTCCACCAAGCTCAGGTTCCCATTCACCAACAACATGGCCGAATATGAAGCCTGCATCCTAGTGCTCAAGATGGCCATTGACATGAACGTACAAGAGTTGCTAGTAATTGGAGATTCGGACTTGCTTATACATCATGTACGAGAAGAATGGGCAACCAAGAACTCTAAGATACTCCCGTATCTACATCATGTATAGGAGTTGAGAAAGAGGTTCACAAAGACAGAATTCTCACATATTCCCTGAATCCAGAATGAATTCACCGATGCATTGGGTACCCTGTCATCCATGATACAACATCCCGATAAGAACTTCATTGACCCCATACCGGTGAAAATTTATAATCAACCAGCTTATTGTGCCCATATTGAAGAGGAAGCAGATGGAAAACCTTGGTTCCATGATATCAAGGAATATTTGGCAAAGGGATATTACCCAGAACTTGCCAATCATACTCAGAAACGCACACTGTAGAGACTGTCCAACAACTTCTTTCATAGTGGAGGAATCCCATATAGGAGAACTCCTTATCTAGGACTACTAAGGTGTGTCAACGCAAATGAAGCATCCAAACTGCTAAAAGAAATCCATGTTGGGACCTGTGGTCCACATATGAACGGTTTTGTCTTAGCAAAGAAGATACTCTGAGCTGGTTACTTTTGGATGACTATGGAAATGCACTGCATTCAGTATGTCTGAAAATGCCATTTGCCACCACTGTCAGATACATGCAGACATGATAAAACTGCCTCCAAATGAGCTCAATGCAACAAGCTCATCGTGGCTGTTCGCCGCCTGGGGAATGGATGTTATTGGACCAATCGAGCCTGCCGCTTCCAACGGGCACAGATTCATCCATGTGGCAACTGACTAATTCACCAAGTGGGTCAAAGCAGCATCTTATAGAGCAGTAACTAAGAAAGTCATGGCGGACTTTGTCCGCGATCGCATTGTTTGCCAATTTGGGATTCCAGAGTCAATCATTACTGATAATGGCTCCAACCTCAATAGTGACTTAATTAAAGCTATGTGTGTAACCTTAAGATCAGACACAAGAATTCTACAGCCTACAGGCCTCAAATGAACGGAGGTGTGAAAGTCGCCAACAAGAATATAAAGAAGATATTGAGAAAGATGATTGAGAAGCATAAGCAATGGCATGAAAAGCTATCATTTGCTCTATTAGGATATTGCACCACAATCTGCACGTCAATCGGGGCAACCCCCTATATGCTAGTTTATGGTACAGAGGCAGTCATTCCCGCTAAGGTAGAAATTCCCTCCCTAAAGATCATACAGGAAGTTGAGCTTAACGACACTGAGTGGGTGAAAAGTCGTTATGAGCAACTAGCCTTTATAGACGGAAAGAGAATGAATGCGGTTTGCCATGGTCAACTTTACCATAACAGAATTTTTAGAGCCTTCAACAAAAGAGTCAAGCCAAAACAGTTCACACCGGGGTAGCTGGTGTTAAAGAAAATTTTCCCACATCAAGATGAAGACAAATGGAAGTTCTCTCCCAACTGGCAGGGTCCATACATGGTTCATCGAGTTTTGACAGGAGGAGCACTCATACTCGCAGAAATGGATGGGGAAGTCTGGTCAGAAGCATCAACCCATTAAACTGGGGCAAAATTTTGAGGAGTGCCCTCAAGATTCCGAAGCAAGAGAGGTTGCAGTGTCCTGAACCACGCCACATCCGTCGGTTCATCTAAAAGTTGTCTCTTAATTATATACTTACACTGTATTTTTACAAAGTCATGCATGTTTATTACTGAAATTGCCTTGTTTAGTGATGCCACCCCAATAACACATACAATATCACTAGATCAAAGCCGAGCAGGTCAAGCAGAGCCAACGGGGATACAAACTAACCTCCCCCCTTTACAAAACTCACGATTTTCCTTTGGATGCAGGCACTTGTATTGCGAAATCATTGAACGTACTATACACCCACAAGACAAATATTGTTCTGGAATACAACTCTCAGGATCGTTGCACTTATTCACATTTGCCACCCACACGCACTAGTGACATTCCGTATGTCACAGTGTCCCCAGCAGTCACGATACCGCCATCTGCTATCAGCTAAGAAAGCTCTATTACCATTTGCCCTTTTATTTCTTGCATAAGGCTACTATTCTACCTTCCGAGACTAAACGTTGTCTCCATCTGCATTTTCTGCATTGCATAAGGCTACCATTCTGCCTTTTGAGATTAAAATGTTGTCTCTGTCTGCATTTTCTGCATTGCATAAGGCTATCATTTTTGTCTTCCGAGACTAAACGCTATCTCCGTCTGTATTTTCTATATTGCATAAGGCTACCATTCTGCCTCCAGGACTAAACACTATCTCCATTTGCATTTTCCGCATTGCATAAGGCTACCATTCTACCTTCCGAGACTAAACGTTGTCTCCATCTGCATTTTCTACATGGCTAAAATATCGCCACCTTATCTACATCTGCATGGCTGAAAGATCGCCACCTCTACATGGATGAAAGATCGCCACCTTATCTACATCGGCATGGCTGAAAAATTGCCACCTCTACATTTGCATGGCTGAAATATCACCACCTTATCTACATCTCCATGGCTGAAAGATCGCCGCCTCTACATTTGTATGGCTGAAAGATTGCCATCTACTATATTGCATGGGCTGAAAGATCGCCAAATACTCCATCCCATGGGCTGAAAGATCGCCAAATTATCCAGAGGAATCATCTTCATGGCCCGAGAATACCATGTCATGGCCTGAGGATCCCCTTTTATCTTGTGCATATCGTTATTCAAAGGAACCATGGTTTGGAGGCATCATCCTCATAGCCCGAGAGCATCATTTCATGGCCTGCGAATTCTTTATTATACACTTCATGGCCCAGGACATCATGGTCTAAGGATGTCATCCTAACCGTCTATAGATAACATTCATAGTCCGATGGGAATTCGTATCATGTTTAAATT
The DNA here is from genome assembly GCA_026770625.1 of Nicotiana glauca. Lineage (NCBI taxonomy): Eukaryota > Viridiplantae > Streptophyta > Magnoliopsida > Solanales > Solanaceae > Nicotiana > Nicotiana glauca. The sequence goes on along the minus strand of MU688761.1, from coordinate 14,360 downwards.
TACGCGCAATATATGCTTGTATTGCTTATTTGCAGGTAAACTAGCGAGCAATGGCCATCTCAGTAGGAGCGATCCTGCTCCAGTTCCAGCAGCCCTATTAGACCTTAACATTCACCGGACCCTAGATATTGCATTCGTTCTTAAAAAGTCTCCACCGGCATACTCCGCTGACGGATTCTGAAATACATCCGACCTAATTTCTGTAAAACCAAGGATATGTAGGTAGCTCAGAATCCAGGTCATGGCCTAAAATTCTTTGAACTATCTCGCTCGGTCAAAATTGACCATCATGTCTTTACCCGATAACTCTTTCATCCTTCCAGGGTAAAGAGGGGCAGCTGTTGATGCCCAATTTTGTCCTATATATTTTTAATATATAAAATACCTTCAAATATAGCATATTCATGCATATATAAGTATGCCCAAATGTTTATTTTTTTTCTTAATTTTTAAAGATTTTTTAAATAAATTTATTGCCCTATTTTATCCATATAAATCCAATAATAATTTCCAAAATTACTACTTTTGACGATTCATTCATTCAGTTTTTATATTTATGCCAAAATATGGCTAACGTAATATTTATATATTTTTACAATTATTTAGTATTTTTAAAGCTAAAATTGCATATAATTGCAATATTAGTCATTTTAAGATTTAATTATGTTTTATATGCATAAAATTGGATTATGTATTTTTAAATTGCTAATTGTATATTTTAAATTGTTTTAACATTTTAAAATTATTTTCAGAAATTGCCTACTATTTTTTACAAATAAAAAAGGGAAAACTGGCTATCTAAATGATAGCCCCATTTGTATTTCAATTATAACCAAATCAAACCCAATTCCCAGCCTAATTTCGAATTAAACACCCGACCCAAATCCTAAATCCGCCTACCCGACCTAAAGATCCACTAAATCCCGGCAGTTGATTTAAAAGATCAATGTCCCCCATAATTACATTCCTTTTTTAATCCAACAACCCCCCAAACCCCACCCATTCTTTCATTTCAGCCGCCCTTGAATTCCCTTCTCCCTCAATTCTCTCTAAGACTCCGCCAAACCCTAGCCGCTGCCATCAAACTAAAACCCTCAAACCTTTCAATTCTATGGCTTCCAAGGTCATCTGAGACCTGTATCTAACCCACATGGCTTCTATGTGTTAGATTCTTATGGTCTCAAGGCAAGACCTTGAAAAAGATTGGTCGAGACTCTGTTCGATTTCAGTTCGTGGCTGTTCTCCGGTCGTCTCTTAACTTTCACCAGCCAGCCATGGCTAATCTAGTCCGACTCGTGACTCTCCTGCTTAGATCGATGATTTTCAAAGCCTTTCTCACTACGTAGGGTTCTTCTGAAACCTTAGCCTTTAAGGTTCTTTCGATTTCTTTGTAGATCTAGTTCAGATCTATGTTTGCTTTGAACATCTAAGCATTTTTCTCAAAGTTTCTTTAAAGCTCTACTTTCGAAATTCCTTATCTTTTTGATTAGGGTTTCTGTTAAGTTATTTCGAAACCTTTCTATAATTTTTTTGGATATGTTTTGCTGTGTTTGCTCGTATTATGCTTCTGCCTGATTTTGAATGTTAAAACCCCTAATTTCTTTTAATTGTTTATTAAATGAATGTTTGTTTTCCTGAGTTTTTGTCGAATCTGTTTGTTTATCCTCTTTTTAAAACTCTTCTATTGTTGAAAATCTTGTTGTCTTAAGCTGTTCGTTTAAATGCATGACTCAATTTGAAGTTCTTTATTTTCGAAACCTCTTGTTCCTTTGTATGATTCTTCTGATTCTGGGTTTCTATCATCTCTAAAACTCGATTATGTTCGAAAACCTAATTCTTAGAAGGGGTTTTCCTCACCTGCTACTGTGAGACTTTCACATGCTTTGATATTCTATGTTTCTTTGCTACTGATTCAATGTAACATGACCTATTGGGCTATCATGCTTCGAATGTTGCTATCGACTGAATTTTTTGTGCTAGTTTGTGTGCTATTTCCCCTTGCCAACATACTAGGCCTCGCATGTATAATGTTATGCACCCTATATATATGCTGAGTCTCCTCCTCTGATTAATTTTCAAACTCGTGACTAAGTTTAAACTTTTCCTTTGTGAGATTCCGATTTCACTTGCCTATTAAGGTTAATTGATTTCTTTTCCTGTTTTGCCTTACTGAATCATTTCCAAAATAAGAATATCTTTGTACCTAGAATTAAATTGCTTACTTGTTATTTACTACTTTTTTTATGGCAACTGTTAGCCTGCTTTTTAATTGATTGTTTTCCTTACTTTGAACTGGTCACTGTCGTTAAGCAAGTGACCCCTTAATTAAGGGCAATCACTTGTATAATTGATTCCGAATCATGATTGTTTCCATGTTTGTAGCTTATTACCTCTTCTTACTTGATTTCAAAAACTATATGTACCCTGTACTTCTTTTCGAACAGACGAAACATTTTTAGTTCTGAACTCATACTTACACTCAAAGACTCTCTCTTGCTTTATTACTTGTGTTGTTGCCTGCTTTAGTCGGCTGAAAGCCAAGACTATATTTTGAAGTCCTGCTACTTTTCTTTACTGTACCTTGCTTCTTTGACTGTATGTTCTAATTAAGTTTTTAGCACCAACGACAACATGCTTATTTACTAATTTTTTCATTTTTTGTCTGCCTATTGTTTGTATTCAATCCAGTACTATTATTTAGCATGTTGTAACTTCCCTTCTCCTGTTCTGAATCAATGTATGATGACCTGTGAATCCTAAATCCCTACCTCAATATGTTTAATACTTATGATTTGTTTGGGGCATGACATCATCGAATATTGCTGAACATGACCCACTCTTGGTCCTCATAGGATCAACAGCTCCATGTTACCCTTATATGTTGTGTGCTCTGATTGATTTACAAGCATGAAAGCACTCCCTATTGTTGTGCATGCCAAGAATTAACTCCTGCCTAAGTATATAGGCTCCTTGCAATGGATTCCCAATCCCCTGCCCCCTCGGTGTGAAATTATCAACTCTTTGAAATGTTAATGGCTATCTCCCATCACACTTTTCCCTCTCATTTATTCCCTCATCTCTTAGAACTCAGTTTTTGCACTTTTCACTCTCTTCTTAGACTTAAGTTCCCCCCCCCCCTCCCCCATGTGAGCCTTGCCTTGGGACCCATGAGCTCCCTCTGAACTTGGACATATGAGGGCTGGAATTTCCACACCACACTTGTCCCTACTCTGGTTATGTGACTTGGGTGTGAGCACTGCCTGGGGGCCTATTGAGTCCCTTAGGGACTCTGACACACTCAAGTTTGAGAAAGGCTTTAAAGCAATGGCATCTTAAGGCAGTTTATTCCATAGCTCGGGGAGGAACAAAGAATCAGACATCCTATAGTTGTATTTTATTTATTTTGATGTATTTAGTATTCCTGGTTTGTAATAAGTTTGTAATGAACATTTAGGGCTGGCTAGTGAAAAGGGTTGGGTATCTATGCATGGCAAAGATAGAAAATATGCCTATAGCGTATTTTAAGTCCTGCATATTCAACTACATTTAGAAAATATGCCTAAAGGGTATTTTAAATCATGCATATTCAACCACATTTAGAAAATATGCCTATATGGTATTTTGAATCATGCATATTCAAACTGCATTTAGAAACCATGCCTATAGGATGCTCTTAATCCTGCTTATTCAAACTGCATTTAGAAACCATGCCTATAGGGTATTTTAATTCTGCGCCTTAGACATCATTCCTATAGAGATTTACTTACTCTGCTTGTTTAACATCACGCCTAGATAACCTGCCTATAAGACTTCATTCTAAATTCTACACACTTGTTATCACTCAGACCTCATGCTCTAGGATTTAAACGGATATAAATTAGTACCATGCTCAAAATCAGTACGCTAGATATCATGTTCATAGGAGTCAAAATTAGTAATAATGGATCTTATCGTCTGCAACTAGTCTAATGTAAAACTCGTCTGTTTTGAACCAATGCTTAAGTAACTGGTTAACACGATTTAGCAAACATATATGTAAGGTTTCAAATCGTCTACTTTAAGTTGTGACTATATTCAGGATCAGTAATAGATACCATGCTTCTAAGGTCTCACCTACACACTTAGGCGAACCTTAGGCAGTATAAATAAAACCGAACTCGCTTCTGTTATTTGTTTCAGTGCTACAATCAGTAGGTAGGCCCGATTCGTGTTTCCTAACAGAGTCATGTAATAATCCAGGCCTACTGCAATTACAACAATCTCCTCTTCCCTCAAGTTTTTTTAGAATCAGACCTTACTCATTTGTTTAATTCGTGCTATTGGATTGTTTTGTTTGAGGAGGTATACTTGAGCCTTATGTGTTTATGTGCTCCCCCTTTAATGTGTAGTCTTTTATATGTTTTGTATGTCACCTTAGATTTTTTTTCCTTTGAAACCTCAAATCAGCCTAATATCCCTCCCTTTTAGGATTAGTAGTCCTAAGTGCCTCCGGGACGGATAGGAACGGAATGACTAATAGCATGAAATAGTAGCTGAGACCAATCCGCGTATTAGTACCTTCAATAGGGTGGGAAAGGGTAGATATGTATATGATGACCGGTGCACTAATATCACGTGTAGCTCCTCTTTTAAGGAGTGATTCTCGGGTATTGCATTGATGTGATCCATATTAAGCATAAACCTAGGACCCCCTTCCTTTACTTCCATTTTATTTTAAAAAGCATTGGAATTCCTATTTAAAATCAGCTTTTTCAATTTCTCTTTCAAACTTTGTTTACTTTCAAACCATTGTGTATTGAGATCCCAACTTATTTGAGCCTTATCTACTTATATGTTAATTGCTTCCCAAATTCACAATAACCATCTAGCTGGGAACCACACTAGTGGATCCTGAGGGGTGCCTAACACCTTTACCTTAAGATAATTTCAATCTCTTAACCTATCTCTGGTTATTCAAATGGAACTTAGAATTAAACCCCAGTGGTGTCATAATGCAACATAAATCATTAGGTGGCGAGTCATCAAATGCTAAACCCAATTCCCAAATGGAACGAGTTGTCCCTCCAAATGTCATAAAATCGATTTTTGCGAAGGAAACAGGGGGCGCGACAGATGCTGTGTCGTTTCTATTGATTCTTATGGTAAGGACGAAAGTAAAAGCATGAAGGGTGATGTCGTGCACTTGTTTGCTATGTTATTACTTTCGTTGGTGTAAAACATGTTATTTATTGTGACTCTTTACTGTACTATTTTAGGATTTGATATTCCCCTCAGCATGTCTTCCCCCTTCCCGTTATTATCTCCTTAATTTCCATCTGTTGTTATTTTCTCGTGTATGATTTAACTATACAAGTTCAAGTTATTGTCGTGTCCTAGCCTCGTCACTACTTCACCGAGGTTAGGCTCAGCATTTACCAGTACATGGGGTCGATTGTACTGATACTGCACTCTGTACTTTTTGTGCAGATTCTGGTACTGGACCGTGTTGATCGGAGTTGGGTTGCTGCCTTCAGTCCAATAGGAGACCCAAGGTAGATCTGCCGGCGTTCGCAGACCCTGGAATCCCTTTCTATTTATCCTAGTCTTCCTAATTTCTTTTAATTCAAGAACATATGTATTTTCTTTAAACCATTATTTGTAGTAACTTTTAGAAGTTCGTGGATTGTAACATTAGATTTTGGATAGCCGTGTATTAGTTTTTGGATTATTATAAATTTCTACACTTCATTACTTTGTTTTGGTTTAATTACTGTTATTTACTATTTTGGATAGCGGTTAGCGTATTAGATCTCTATCTATTGGCTTGCCCAGCATTTTGAAAAGTTAGGCGCCATCACGATCCCGACAGAGGGAAATTCGGGTCGTGACAAGATCATAGCTTTATTTACTGGAATTAGTTTCTCTTAGGTTATTGATGTTATTAAGTCGTTCTTGGTTAGATTTGGGCCGAGCAAGGGTGAATTGTAAAGAAAATTCTATCTTTGAGTGTTGATTTGGCCTAGTTGAAGTAAGTATCTTGCCTGACTTTGTATGGAGAAAATACCTCGAAGGGATTTGTTTGATTGTACTATATGAATAATGTGAAATATGTGTATATGAGGTGACGACTGTGTACACGACTTTATATGTGTAAACTTGACTAGTTTAGACCCTTAGGCTTCTCATGTACATTTAATTGAATCTGTCCTATCATGTTATATCCTCCATTATTAAATTTACCCTTACATGCTTTATTTGAAGTCCTTAGTTCATGTTCTATCTTTTATTTCCAAATATACTCTAATATGCTTTAATTGAAGTTGTTACCTTTTTTATTGTCATGTTACCTCTTTCATAATTGAGTTAATCTTATTTGAATTCATCGTTACATGTTATCTATTCTATTGTTGACTTGTTCTTATTTGAAGTCGTTGTTACGTGTTACCTCTCTCATTATTGAGTTATTCCTATTTGAAGTCATTATTACTGGTTATGTATTCATTGTTGAGCTTATTCTTCCATTTTATTGTGTTGTTGTAATTCTTGTGTTGATTTACTTGTCATACTCTAGTGTTATTGTTGTTGTTGTACTCAGTGTTGTTGAGCCATAGGCTATGAGTGGTTGTGGTATTGGAATTGCTGTTATAGAAATATGGTGGCATATGAGCACATGTGGTGCGAGTTGTTATATTGTGTTGTTATATGTTTCCTTTACATGTAGAATTGTTGAGAGGATTGTCAGGTAATTTGCACGTAAGTTTTCCGTGCTATTGTTATTATTCATATTTGCACATGCAACGTGACAAGGCAGGCTATATATATGTTAGGTTAGCGCATGTAGGAAGGTGGAATAATTATTATTCACATGTGGCGAGACAAGGCGGGCATTTACTTTACTGTTGCACACGCGGCGGGATTAGGTGGACTATGTCGAGGATGATTTGTGATGGCCTGGGTGCATTGATGATATTTGTGTGGTGGTGTGACCTTTTTGCGTGTGTCATGCATATTACAGGTTTTGTTGTGTTGTTTCTGATATTTTATTCAGTGTTTCTGATCTTACTTGTTGACTCAAGCTATAATAGTACACTTGCAAAAGCATTCACCATTATTCGTTACCTATACTAGTCTAGGAATATAATTATTGATGTTGATTGACAATGTACGTGTATTCTTGTATATCTGCTTTCTGTGTGAGAACTGGACTGTTGCCACATGAATTGTCCGTACGGATATAAGATATTATTATTGTTGGCACGTGCATTGTCTGTGCGAACATGAGATATTGTTAATGTTAGCATATGAGTTTTTTGTGCGGTTATGAGATTACTATCAATGGCATTAGCACGTGAGTTTTCCCTGCAGCACATAGATTGTCCGTGCAGTTATGATCTATAAAGTGGACACAAGCTACTATGTGATTATGATTCTTGAGTTGGGATTTGTGAAATGGTGGTACCTCGGTATGATTCTTGTTGTGCATTTCATGTTGTAAAAACTTGATGAGTTGAACTGGTGTTGTTCTTATTTCTCCTTATTTCCTTCCATTTGTAACCTAATTGTACTTGGTTACTTGTTTTCTGTAACTCATGTACCCTCTTGTTGTCATTTGTTGCCTCATTACCGATGTTAGCCTTGTATTGACAAAATGTTTTATTATCCTTTAACTGCCTTTATGTTTCCATTGTTAGATTATACTAGTATCTTTCATAGGTTTCCATATCTACTAGGTGTCTTGACCTGAATTCCTCACTACTCTACTGAAGTTAGGCATGATATTTATCGGGTACTACTGTCAGGTACTCATGATATGCTTGTTGCACATTTTTTGCAGATCTAGGTACTTTGGAGCGTACCGATCGTTAGCTAGCTGATTGTGAGTTGCTGCGGAGACTTCAAGGTATACCTACCATCTCATTCACAGGCCTCGAAGTGACCTTTTGCTGTCTTTCTTTACCACTATTTATTTCTATTCGGGAATAATTTTGTACTTAGAGATTTCTCCAATGAACTCAGTAGAGCTTATGACTTTGTACTACCGATTTTGGGATATTTGCATCTATTAATGATTGTTGGCTATGTATAGTAATTACTGGTTCATGTTTAATGGTTGATATGTGAAAATCTGTTAATAACTCAGTATGTGTTAGGCTTACCTAGTCTTAGAGACTAGGTGCCATCACGACATCCTATAGAGGAAAGTTGGGGTCGTAGCAGTTTGAATAGAGGGTATTCTTGTCATTTGTATTTTTTAATAAAAGTATTACTAATACGTGTATAATACAGCCTCTCTATCCCTTCGGTGTAGGGGTAAGGTCTGCGTACATTCTACCCTCTCAGACCCTACTAGTGGGATTCTACTAGGTTGTATTGTTGTATTAGTTATTTTATCCCTGCAAAAAATAATACATAGATTCTGCATATCTTATACCACATGTATAGGTTATGCGAAAACAGAAATACATGAATTAAATTGTGACGACCCAATAGGTCATCTACAGTTTTAAACCCTAATTATGTATTTCGAAACCTCAAATACCTCTTTTTAGCCTTCTTCAATTTACATGTACAGTCCGGGTATTTTTTCGAAAGCTTTTATGATAAAAACTGATAAAATATGAAATTTTACTTTAAAAATCAATGTGAGTTGTCTTCGGTTAATATTTTGAGCGAACAAACCCGGATCCATATATGGATGGTCCCGGTGGGTCCATATCGGGATTTGGGACTTATGTATTCCCGGAATCGAATTCGGAGGTCCCTAGCTCGAGTTATCACTTTTTGTCAAAATTTAAAAGTTTAAAGGCTTAATGAATCTAAAAGTTTGACCAATATTTGACTTTGTTGATACTAGATTCGTATTTTGGTTTGGAATTTGGTGAAGGTCCATTACTATATTTATGATTTGTTTGTCAAAACTGATGAGAAACGGAGTTGGTTTGACGTGATTTGGACGTCCAGTTGTTAGAATAGCAGTGCCAATGATTTCTTGAAATTGTCATTTGATTTGGTGTCCGATTCATAGTTCTAGGTGTTATTTTGGCAAATTGATCGCATGAGCAAGTTTGTATGATATTTTTGGACTTGTGTGCATGTTTGGTTTAGATTGCCGAGGTCTTAGGTGAGTTTCAGATAGGCTACGAAATGGTTTGGACTTCGAAAACTCAGTTGGTGTTCTTCAGTTTCTAGTGCAAGTCTCAGACCTTGCAATTGCGAGGTCTGGCCTTATATTTGCGATATGGCAACATACTTGTCAGGTTCGCATTTGCGACATGGCAACATACTTGTCAGGTTCGCATTTGCGACCTATTTCTTTGCAATTGCAAAGTGGGGCTGGGGGGTCAGTGATTGCAATTGCAATCAAATGGTCGCATTTGCGGGATGGCCAATGTTTGCAATTGCGAACAAATCATTGCAATTGCGATGGTAGCAGAAATGCTGGGACTTCGCATTTGCGAAGTGTTTCTTGCATTTGCGGGGTTCGCAATTGTGAACCTCAGGTCGCAATTGCGATATCATCAACTGGTCCAATTCAATTTAGACGAGATTTTCTCTCATTCTTCAAATTTTCAAACCTAGAGAACCCTAGAGGCGATTTTCCAAAGATCCCTTCTTCCCCAATTCATTGGTAAGTGATTCTAACCTATTTTGTTTCAATCTTTCATTATATTTTCATAAGATTTAAACCTAAAATCTAGTATTCTCATGGTAAAAATTGGGGATTTGGGTAGAATTAGGAATTTTATAAAATTGGAATTTAGACCTCAAATTGAGGTCGGATTTCAAAACAAGTTACATAAACGAGCTCGGGGTAAATGGTTAATCGGGGTTCAGTCCGAATTTTAGGTTTGGACCAAGCAGGCCCGGGAGTTGACTTTTGTTGACTTTTTCAATAATAACCTAAATTGAATATTGCGTGGATAGTTCCTAAGGCTTATTTTGAATCGTTTGATTGATAATTTGCTAGATTTTGTTGGTTTGGAAGCTTGTTTGAAAGGCAAAGTTGTGGTTGAGATTTGAGTTGATTTTTGGAGCGAAGTAAGTATTGCGGTTAACCTTGACTTGAGAGATTATGACTTGTTTGTCTATCTGCTGCATGTCTAATTATTGGGCACAAGGTATATGAGAAATGACGAGTACTTATGCGTTATCATTGGGTCAAAGCATGTGAGTGAGACTTGTTTCTTGTAATCTATTGCTTTATTGATCATGATATCCATGCTTAAACTAGTTAATTACTAAATTGATTATTCTTTCCGCGTTTATGGACTATATGTGATAATTGAGTATTGTTTGTGAAGCTGAGGTTGGTATTGTGGAACCATTTTGATGTAATACTTGTCCTCTTTCACTCTATCTTCATATTATTATATGTTCACTATTATATGGTAATAGAGAGTGTTAATGCACGAAAGTTGATACTATATCGTATTTGGGTGTTAATTCACAAATGATGATGTTGTGTCGTATTTGAGTGTTAGTGCACGAAGGGTGATGCCGTACCATATTTGAGTGCTAATAGACGAAGGGTGATGCCGTGCCATAGTGTGAGAGTTAATGCACGAAGGGTGATGCCATGCCGTATCTATTGATTTATGATGAAAGTGAAAATAAAAGCACGAAGGGTGATGCCGTGCCGTTATTATTGTTTCATAGTGAGGTTGAGAGTAAAAGCACGAAGGGTGATGCCATGTAGTTTTATTCATTGAGTTTATTCGTTTTACTGGTTAAAGGCCTATTGATTGTTCTGATTATCATTTTCTGCTGTAATTATCGTATCTTGTACCCCTTTCGCATTTCCCCTCTCAATAGTGCATTCTTATCCGTTAAATGTTATTATGATGTACGTATATTGCTATTTCCACAGGTTTATTTATGTGGGTGTTCTGTCTTAGCCTCATCACTACCTCGTCAGGGTTGGACTCGACACTAACAGAGTACATTGGGTCAGTTGTACTCATACTACACCATATACTTCTTGTGCAGATTTTGGTATGGGTCCTAGCTGTCCGTGAGGCGTTTCAGCTCGGAACTGCTTTTGGAGACTTGAGGTAGATTTGCCGGCGTCCGCAGACCTTGAAGTCCCCTTCCACTTTCCCCTTATTTATTGTTCTTGTCATTCGAGACAATTGAACTTATTTCAAACTTTGTATGTTAAAACTCTAGAAGGTCGTGAATTGTGGCTCCAGATCCGGGTTATACTAGATATTATTGGTTAATTATGTTATTCCGCACTCAATTTTAGTTTCATTTCAACTTAATTAATTTTACTTATTGAAATTGATTAAAATTGGCTAAAAAATACTCTAACGTTGGTTTGCCTAGCAAATGAAATATTAGGCGCATCACGATCCCGAAGGTGGGAATCCTGGGTCGTAACATAAATATTATATTAGCAATGCTATAAAAAAAAAACCAATCATATATTATATAACTTATGTTAGATTCTATTTGGAGATTATTTTTTTCCTATTTTTGTGGGCAAACAATATTCTAGTTTTAATACATGGATTACTCATCTCAAACAGGCTACTAAACGACCCCTAATTGACTCTTATTTGTTACATTAAACTGATGTGCACAACTTGATGTGATTAAAATAGTAAAGCAGAATCTAGAATCGAACTACACTGTTTAATAATAATGCTAATCCAATCATATAGTCTATCTTTCTACTACCAAAATGAAAGGAAAAAACAAATAAATATTTCATTCTTGCTTTTGCAATGAAATTTTGCTGCAGCTCCCTCCATACAAATGTGGTACCAGTAGAATAGTTTGCTTTTTTATTTTTAGTTTTTCGCTCGATATTCGTTATCCGCATTAAAGTCTTGACTAAACTCAAATTAGCACCTAGAAGTTCCGTAGGAGGTAAATCACTCCCAAACAAAAGTGATTGCATATCCGAGATTTGAATTCGGAATTTTTAATTAAAGATAAAGATGTACTTACTGTTCCATTGTAATCCATACCGGTTTTTGTTTTTAATTTTAGGAGAGTCGCTTGGTAGAGTGTATAAGAATAGTAATGCTGAGATTAATAATGTTGGTATTAGTTATGCTGCGATTAATTATGTTGGGATTATTTCTTATCCACTGTTTGATTTGATATTTTAAAGGTTTTGAAGGGGCAGTTCTATCTTTATACATGCTTATCCATGTATTAATAAGCATAATATTGCTATTTCCGTAGTTTTTTACGTATAAGAATTGTAGTAAATAGGGTGTATAATTATACAAATATTAATTATGCATATGTTAAAAAAATTATTAAACAAGACATTAGTAATACCAAAACTAATATATATATTATTTTTCCTAATTTATCCTACCACTCTATCCCTTAGCTAGCGTTTGACCATAGATCCCAAATTTATTTTGAAAAATTTGATTTGAGTGAAGTTTGATTTGAAGATGAAAATGTGTTTGGACATACGTTTTCAAAATTTATGGTCAAACATGAATTTTGAAAATAAATCTCAAATTTATCTTGGCAAAACTTATGGCCAATCGACCTTAATTTCCGTTTGTTTGATAGAACTATGCAACGTTGTTTTGGGTAATGGATTGCCTTGGATTCTATAGCATAATGTATAATGTCAGCTCTTTTCAGAGTTGGATTGGACATGTTAGCTTGGGATTTTTGTACCTACTCAAACAAAGTGATGGAGCGTTTTCAGGCCACCTACCAGACGTCAACAACTTTTTCCATTTTTTTGTACAGATTATAGTCACAGTCACTGACGTGATTTGTCTCTTTGTCTCTGTTTTATTCTGGAAATGGCTAATCAATTCTATATTCTGCTATATTACTCCTAATCAAATCAAGCTTTTAAGATTTTGGAGTAAATTGTCTACTCTATCCTTACCGCTAGGGATGTTGATGGTTCGGTTTGGATTGATTTTTTCCTAAGAGTAAATCAAATAAAGTAAGTCGGTTTTTTAAATATTAGAACTAAATCAAACCAATTAAATCAGTTTTTTCTCGATTCGATTTATGTCGGTTTTATCTTTTTTTTCGTTTTTTCGGTTGTTTGTTGGTTTTTTCTTAAATATAAGACATGCCCTACTAAAAATATATTCCGGCGATCACATTTTCAACGTAATACTATCAAATCAATTGCCCTTTGAGAAATCTATTATTTACTAAATATATTGATAATAATTGAATCAAACAGTGATGAATAATTTAAGGACTGAATAAAAAATATATTTTTTTTTAACATGAAATGGATTGTTACACTTAACAAAAGAAGACTACCAATCAAACCAGACTATAAAGGTAAAAAATTGTACTAAACGTGCAAACGATTAACATTCACCATAAATTTTTTGAAACTCTATATAACAATATACATATATATAAGCGTAATAATAAATTTGAAATAACTACTCCTATAGACGATTTGGTTAGACTTTTTTCAGTTATTTTTTGATTAAAACCAAAACAAAATCAAATTTGATCAATTTTTAAAATTCAAAACCAAACCAAACCAAAACAAAAAGAATTGGTTTTTTTGGTCGGTTTGGTTTGGTTTTCGGATTTTTATGAACACCCCTACTTACCGTTGTACCCCTTCCGTTTCAATTTAGATGATACATTTTTCTGATTAGTCCGTTCCAAAAAGAATGACATTTTTTTATAATTAAAAATAATTTAACTTTAAAATTTCTATTCTAGCCAGTTTACACTTAATGAGAAATTTTTATAACTCCACAAATATTATGGTACCACAAATCTTTTACGCTTTAAGCTTTTAAAACCAGATGTAAAATTCTTTTTTTTTTCAATTTTGTGCTAAGTCAATTTAACGTAGGGGTGGACATCGGTCGGTTCGGTTTTGCCTATCGGTTATCGATTTACAAATATCATAACCCGATAACCAAACCGATAAGATATTGGTTATCGGTTATTGGTTAATTGGTTATCGATCATTATCGGTTCGGTTATCGGTTTACCCGATAAGATAAAATAACTAAAACAATTTCGTAATATATAAAACTGTCGAGTTCTTAATTATCTTGAGCCAGAAGTCAAGAAATAGATCAGATTTCCGTTGTCTTAGACAACTTTCTGATGCATAAATGTAGGATTACAAAGGTGGAATTGAATATGATTGTATTGTTAATAAAACGTGGTTTTGTATCCTTAAGAACAGTTAAACAAAAATTTACTGTTTAGGATTATTAATATTCCAAAAAAGAGAAACGCTTGTTAAAATTATAAGTGGACAATGCAATAACACCAAATTTATACATTTCTTGCCAAATCCCTTTTCATTTCTCATAAAACAGAATTTCCAAAAACGTTTATAGACTAGGCAAACGATTAGAACAAAATCTCAAACAATAACAACGCACACACACAAAGCACAACCCCCC
>MU688758.1:3239-43278 GCA_026770625.1 Nicotiana glauca | reverse complement strand
TTACAAATTAAATTGAGAATTAGAGACGAAACTGAAGTTCTAGCTTGGTTCGAGCATATCATCAAACACTAAAGGTACATTGTGATATTAGCCCCTTTTTGTGAGGAATTTCTATCATTTTATACCCCCAACTGCCTTCTTTTCAGTTTTCTACCTTCCAATATCCTATGGTTTGACATGCATGTAGAGAACATCATTCTTATATTCTTGAATTACTTTTCTACTAGCCCCATGTATCTAAATGTAGAAATAGGAGCTATGGTTATGAATCTTACCTCTTGGGAATAAGAATTTAGGTGTCTTCTCTTGATTCTCTTCAATGTTTTAGCAAGGATCAAAGATAATTTGATGGGTGATACTTTCCCCTTTGAGGCCCTCTCTCTCTCTCTCTCTCTAAAAATCTCAGAAAACATGCTTAAAATGAGCTATAATGTTGATTATATCGATAGGGAGGTCGGGTTAAAAATTAGAAAATTGGAGCCCCGAGTCAACTATGCGGTCGCATTTGCGATCGCAGAGTAAACATGCGGTCCGCATAATGGACCGCAAAATGCTCCCCAAAAACTAAACATTCTGACTCAGTCTACGGTAAGAATGCGGTCCGTATTCATGTTCTGCGGTCGCAAAGTGCACCGCAGAACTGACCCTCGCAAAAATTCAAAGAAAAATATGTGACGACTATGTGGTCCGCATTTTGATTATGCGACCGCATTTCGACTGCATAACTGACTTCAATTTTTAACCAACATTCTGCCTCACTCTGCGGCAGATATGCGGTCCGCATTTCTATTATGCGACCGCATTTCGACTGCATAACTGACTTCAATTTTTAACCAACATTCTGCCTCACTCTGCGGCAGATATGCGGTCCGCATTTCTATTATGCGACCGCATTTCGACTGCATAACTGACTTCAATTTTTAACCAACATTCTGCCTCACTCTGCGGCAGATATGCGGTCCGCATTTCTATTATGCGACCGCATTCTGGACCGCATTTCTTGCATTTTTCTGGAAACTTATTCTTGACTTTTTAATGCATTATTCAACACATGTTCCAAACTTGGCACCATGGGATCCAGGTTTTTGAGTAGGGATTTCACGGGGCCTTACAATACTCGCTCCTGCGGACCCGCTGATGCGAAAAGGGGTCCGCTTCTGCGAAACTACTCAGCCACACCTCAGACCACTTCTGCGATCCCTCAGCCGCTTCTACGGTCCATTTTCCGCAGAAGCGGAAATACCAGATGACAGCAAAATTAGACCTGAAGCAAACTTCAAAACTCTCGTTTAACCACTTGAATTTACCCCGAGGCCCCCGGGACCTTAACCAAAAATACCAACATACCCTAAAACCTTATTCAAACTTGTTCTAACCCTCAAAACACATCAAACAACGCTAAAACCATCAAATCACATCGGATTCAAGCTTAAGTTCTTCAAATACTTCCGAAATGCACTTTCGATCAAAAACCCAACCAAACGACGTCTGAATGACCTTAAATTTTGCACACACATCACAAATCACATATTGAAGCTACAACAACTCTCAGAATTCCATTCCGACCCTCGGATCAAAATCTCACCTATCAACCGGAATTCGCCAAAATACTAACTTCGCCAATTCAAGCCTAATCCTACACCGGACCTCCAAAATCAATTCCGATCGCACTCCTAAGTCTCAAATCATCTCTCGAAGCTAACTGAATTGCCGGAAATCACATCTGAGCCCTCTAACTCATAAGTCAATGTCTGGTTGACTTTTCCAGCTTAAGCCTTCCTTAAAGAGACTAAGTGCCTTATTTCCTACCAAATCCAATCCGAGTCAACTCAAACTCACCCAACACATATAATAAATCATGAAGAAGTAATAAACGGGGAAAACAAGATGGAAACACATGAGGCAACGGGTCGGGTCGTCAAAGGGCCTTATGAGACATCGATTGAGAATTTGACATGATGTACTTACACCTTCTGCCCATAAATGATTTAGCAGTGAATGATCTAGTAACACGGTTCTTGCCATATCAAAAGTTATGAGTATTTCCCTGATCATTATAGAAGTCTTCAAATGTCTGCTTTCAAATTGTCCTCCATGATCACTCAAGATTGTTATAATCAGATATCCCTTATCTCTTTCAACCTTTACAGAAGATCTCAAAAATTTCAATGCGTCATCTTTATGAGATAAGAAAATCACCCAAATGAAACATGAGTAATCATCAACAATAACAAAAGCATATCTTTTTCCTCTACACTAGCAATTCTAGTAGGCCCAAATAAATCCATGTGAAGTAATTGCAAAGGTTTGGAAGTAGATACATTATCTTTATTTTTAAAAGAATTTCTAGTTTTTTTTCCTATTTAACTGGCATCACAGATATGTGTTCTAGAAAAATTCAGTTTGTGTAGACCAATAACCAACTCATGCTTGGACAATTTTTCTATCAAACGCATGCTTGCACGACCAAGTTTCCTATGCCATAACCAAGGATCATCAGATATAGATGTTAAACAGGTATGACCATCTATATTTTTAAAACCGTCAAGAATATAAACATTTTTATACCTTTTACCTGGGAGGATTATTTTACCTATCTCATCTTCATTAGAACAACCCGTTTTCTTAAAATTTACATCATACACTAAGTCGCATAATTGAATTATACTCAGGAGATTGCAGTTAAGTCCATCGATGAGACAAACTTCAGTAATATCGCAGTTGTTGTTGAAAGGAATTGTTCCAGTACCGATTATCTTCCCTTTTGAGTCATCTCCAAACTTAACACTTCTTTCATCTATTTTTGTACCTTCCTTGAACATGTTTTTATCACCTGTCATGTGACTGGAACACGAACTATCTAAATATCATTTTCCTTTGCGGCTTTTACTGTGGTGTTCCTGCAAAACATAGTGATTACTTTCTTTTAGGTACCCAAGCTTCCTTGGGTCCTGGCGAGTTAGTATTACTAGGTTCAAAATTTTTTTTAGCTTTCCAAATCCATCCTGAAATATTTGATTTACAAAAGCGATGAAAAGAATATTTATGTCCACTTTTATTGCAATAGTGACACGTAACTCCTGACCCATTTTTAGGTCTTTCATTAGTGTTAGTACTAGTGGACTTTGTTCTGACTGGTCCTTTTTCAGTTGACTTGTAAGTCGCCTGGTTTGACCTGATAGAACTATGACTGGTGGATATGCGTATGCCATTGAGTTGCATTTGCAATTCCTCAAATTCTTCTTGAAGTACTTCTTTTTCAATTTCACATACTTCATGTTTGAGCTTCCTGTCTTTTCCTTCTTTATTGAGTCTCGTAAGCTCATTCATCATTTTTTGAGACTCTTTCAAAGTTAGATCAAGAATATCCTACAATTCATTGCATCTTTCACAGTTATAAGATCTTACCTCGCTTGTTTCACCTCGTGCCATGAAACAGTTCTCAATGTTATCTTTGCACTCGTCTTCTGAGTGTCCTCGTCTGTCAAGCATCCTGAAGATTTGTTCATCTCGTTTTCCAAAATCTCCATGAAGCAAGGATTTGCTATCTCTTCATGTTCTGAACTGTCTTCATCACTCCAACTTCTAATTGATTTGTTCTTGTTAAAGCCTCTGGAAATTTTCCTTTTTAGATTTGGGCACTCATCTTGAATGTGTCCAAATCTTCCACACTCGTAGCATTTTCCATCATTCTTATCATGTTTGTTGTATTGCCTGGATTGCCTAGGTGGTGTTGTACCCCCATTTTCTCGCAAAATCGGGTTTATAAAATTTGAAGGGGCAACTCGTTCCTTTTGGGAACTGGTTTTGTATTTGAAGAGTCGCCACCTAATGATTAGGGTGTATTAGGACACCAAAAGAGTTTGATTTGAATAACCAGAGATATGGTAAAGGCTTGAAATTATTCTAAGGGGAAGGTATTAGGCACCCCTCAAAATCTATTAGTGTGGTTCCCGGCCAGACAATTATTGTGAATTGAGGTGCAATTAACATATAGGTAGATAAGGCTCAAATAAGAGGGGATTTCAACACATATGGTTTGAAAGTAAACAAAGTTTGAAAGAACAATTAGAGAAGCTGATTTTTTAAAATAAAGAGTTAAAATGCTGAAAAGAAATAAAGAACAAAGGGAGGGGGTCCTAGGTTTATTAAAAATATGGATCACCCCACACAATGTCCGGTAATCACTCCTCAATGATAGGCTACACGTGACATTATTGCATGGTCATCATATCCATATCTACCCATCCCACCCCGTTAAGGTATTTAAAGCGCGGATTGGTATCGATTACTTATTGCATTCTATTACCCATCCAGCTCCTATCAGTCCCGGAGGTACTTAGGACTACTAATCCTAGAAAGGGGAAAGATATTAGGCTTATTTGGAGTTTCAAAGGTAAAAATTCTAAGGGGAAACACAAAAACACATATTGCATACTTGGGGAGAGGGGGACACATAAACAAACAAAGGCTCACATATACCTCCTTAAACAAAGAAAGCATATAATTAGCATGACTCGCACATACTGCTTAGGTTTGATTAGAATTAAATACGAGTGTGTTTAAAAGTTGGGGCAGACTGGTTTATTACATAATTCAGATAAAAAGCCCAAATTAGGCCTGCCTGCTGGTTGTAATGATTAATAGAAGCGGACTCAGTTTATAGTTATTACTCTAAGGCTTGCCTAAGTGTTTAGACGGGGTCCTATAGGCATGGTATCTACTAAACTCAGAAGGTGGTGAGATAGTAAAGCTCAAAATAAATTGTTTGAAATCCTATAGGCATGCTGGCTAAGCCTTGTTAAGTGAGAAACTTAGATTATCAAAAGAGATACGGAATTAAACAAATTGATTACAGGTTCTGCAGGTGATAGTATATATTATTACTGATTTTGCGTCTAGCATTGGGTGAAGCGAATCAGATTCATTTAGAAAATCCTATAGGCATGTTTTCTACACGTTGCTGATTTTAGACACTTATAGACATAGTATCTGAATGCAGAAAGTTGTTTTAAACCTCATAAACATGGTATCTAAATGCAGAACTTGAACCCTATAGACATGGTCTCTAGATGCAGAACTTGTTTTAAACCTTATAAACATGGTATCTAAATGCAGAACTCATTTAAAACCTTATAAACATGGTATCTAAATGTAGAACTTGAACCTTATAGACATGGTTTCTAGATGCAGAACTTGTTTTAAACCTTATAAACATGGTATCTAAATGCAATTTTTTTTAAAATTGAATCCACTAGGCATTGTGCTTAGGGTTGATTTTCGTAAATATAAAATATAGTACAACACAGGTGGAGGGGGACCTGAACCTTACCTCCACAAATAAGATGAAAATGCATTTGGGTAACCAATTATGACACCCAAATGTCACTTGGACCCTATGGTGAATTAGACCTGTAAGAATGATCCAATTGCCTATCCTATAGTGATAGACAATTGTAATTACAAAATACATTTGAAGTGAGCCTAGGTCAACTATACAAAGTTGCACATGTGATCCTAAAACTACTAAGCAAAAAAGTTGGAAGGGATTCTTCCATATACAGAAATTCCTACATCTAGTATAAATGCAGAACTATCCTAAAATTAGTGATGAAGAACAAAGACTATTGGTGAGAGCTGTCTTCCATTTTTCCTTGACATTGAGGTCAAAGAAAGACAAGTGGAAGATAGTGATCAAAAAGGCATCAATGAGAGATGCACTGAGCTGTTGCTGTCTTGTGCCACTGACAGTAGAGAGTGAGCATAAGAGAGAGCCAACTATTGCTTCATCTTTCCAATCATATGCATATATGGAAAGCTGGTAAAAACATAGCTACTGTTGATGTCCTCCTTGGGTGGTGACCTGCCGTGACAGATGCAAAAATATACTGAAGGAGAGTTGATCTTGGTTGGAAAGCATGGCCATCCAAAGGCTGGAGGTTTGGTGTATCTGTGTGATGGCAATGTGGAAGACTAGGTGAAATTGGTGTACTTTCAACAGAATGAGCATCTGGGATGCTAATACCACTGACTGAAAGTACAACAATTTGCCTAGTTTTTCCATGTACCTGCAAAATGAATAAACAGGTTAGATAAAAGGGAGCTCAGTCTCCAGGTTCTTGTGTCAACTGGAGATGAGTCTGGGGGTAGGGGAGCACTGATGATCCCTGATATATGAAGAAAAGTTGATTGCAGGTTCTTGTGTAGACTGCAATCAGCTATATTGGTGTAGCTCATGTTGACGAATGGGAGTTGGATTAGAGGACCTTGACTGCATTCATGAGAGATCCTACAGTATTGGTGGGGTTGCACTTTAGAGCAGGAAGATGCATTGCTACAGATTATAGCATCTAGTTGAGGTGTTCCTGCATTTTTTGACTTTTTAGCATTTGAAACTACTGAATCCTGCAATTTCTGTTGATGACTTGGGCTTATTCTGGAGAGTTGATGGTTGGTTTTAAATTGGTATGATTCTAGGAGAATCAACATCAAAGATGCTAATACCACTTCCAAGAACCATACCATTTGAACATTAGAGGGGCCACCTGCAAAACAGAAAATAGTGTTAGTGAAAATGAGAGCATTTCTGCTCTGTTTTTCAGAAATGTTGTGTTTGGCAAGTTCAAGATGGTATAAATGGTTATGGTTCCAAAAGGAGGAGGGGGGCTCCTAGGTTCTTGTAGGTTCTAGGAGTGTGAAAAGGAAGTGCCAGAGGAGATTCACATTTAGGAAGTGTGAACTGCATTTCCTTCAAGCTTTTCTTTTCTTCCAGGAGAAGTTTTTTGTGTTGAGACTGTTTATGGTATGCTCTGATAGGGTGTATGGATGGTAGATGGGGTGCTTTTTTATAGGGTTGTGTGTGTGTGCTGTAATGTGCCTTAGACCATTGGTAACAAGTCAGCGGGCTATGCACTTCAACAAGGGATGGGGCTTTGTTCCTTGTATGAAATACACCTAATCTTTGCTGAAGTTTCAGGAGAATGAACCCTAGGGTTAATATGAACCAACAACAAAAAAATGGTAGATTATAAGAGGGATTAACCTTCAAAAGAACAAACAAGGTTAGTAAAAAGTTCTTGGCCTTCCATATTAAGCTGGTGTTGTTGCTATTTGTATTGCCATTTTTCATGGATGTGACCTTCTAGGTAGTTAGGCCTGGCCCTTTTTTGAATTCTGCACTCACCCATATCCACGAGAGTTAGAGGGGCTTGTGTGGTGTGGAGGAACCATGATTCTTCTGGTTCCCCCGTGTCTGAAGGCATGTGTACCCAATTGGTCTTGCAATACTTGACCTCTGATGTGATGAGGAATTTCATAGACATTATGATACTCAGTCAAGGTGATGAGATCATGGCTGATTTTGGACAGGGAGTCTGCTGGGCAATTTGATTCCCTGTAGATGTGAGTACAACTGAAATTCTCACAGAGGTTGCAGAGGTCTAATAGCTATTGTAACTTCATCTTAAGGGACCAAGGGAAACCTTTAGCATTGGTTAGACACTGAATTAGGAGTGCAGAATCTGATTCCAAATGAACCTTAGGGAAACCATTAGTCAAGTACCATTGGATCCTTAGAAGGGCAGTTTCAGTTTCTGAAAGGTTGTTAGTCCCTTCCCCTAAAGGGGCTGCAAGTGCATGGATGAATTTAGAATTGTAGCCTCTGATAATCACACCTGCACCAATCCTGCCTTAGTTTGTGAGTGCACTCCCATCACTATTAACCTTCACAAACCCATTGCTTGGTTTGTTCCATACCACTTGGGTAATGAAAGTTTGGTGTTTTAGGTTCTCAATGAAGGAGTAAAGAGACTGCCAGTTCAGAGGCCACTTAACATCAGGAAAATTTGCCCTCAACAATAGGTTAATATCTGAGTTAATGGACAACAACACTCTTGTTAATGAGGTGGATTTAGAACCATATTTTGAACTACCCCTATTCTTCCACAGGTTCCAGCAGATTATGATAGGAAGGGACTGAGTAATGAGCTTTTGGATTTCATTGTTGCTTTGTAGTAGCCACCACTTCATCAAAAGAAGTCTGAGGGGCATCTCTTCAGTCTGAATTCCAACTGGCCCTCCAAACTTTCTCCAGACAATTTTGGCAAAGTTTCCCCTACTGAAAAGATGGTCAACAATTTCATTGGTGTGAAGAGAGCAGCAAACACACCTAGACACAGTAGGGCTGCTGAAAGATAAGACTCCTTCATCGGTAGGAAGCTTGTTTCTGAGGGCTCTCCATAGACAAAAGGACCACTTGAAAGGGATCTTTTTATGCCAAATCATCTTGTTAGAGAAATTTGGTTGTCTCTTGGGTCTGAGAATCTCCCATGCTGATGAACAGCTGAATCTGCCATCAGTGGTAGGGATCCAAATAGCTTCATCTTGATTGTTGTTGTTAAAGATAGGGTTTTTCATGATGACATGAACCATGTTGGGAGGGGAAGTTGCATTGAGCTTTTGGATGTTCCATTGACCATGCTCCCAGAAGTAAGACACAAAAATATTTGCAGGCCTTCCTCCTTCAAGTCTGTGATATGCTAAAGGTCCAGTTCCCAACCAATTGTCCCACTAGAAGCTACAATACCCCATGTGAAGTATCCACTAAATATTCTTCTCATCTTTTTTTTTGTTGGTCATTAATCTCTTCCATGATTGTGATTGATCTAAGTGCCATTATGATACTGGAATCTTAATCAGAACATACCAGTTCAGAGAACTGAAAATACAGCAAAAGCAGGTAACAAGACTTTGAAGGCAGGCCACAGTACAAGTAACAAGAAAAAATATTTTTAAGGGTGAGTGTGAGTTCAAAAACTAAGAGTGTTCGTGTGTGTGTTAATGAAAGATCATGGTATTTATAGTTTGAAAACAGGTGGAAAATAAGGCAAGAATAATAGTTCAGTAGTAATTATGGAACTATGTGTCAATTAAAATCAAATCAGTATAGGACGTCTTGTAATTAAGGGGTTAAAATCAAACGGTAATGGGCAAAAATCATTTAAGGAAAGAAATCAAGTAGAACACCATGTATAGAATAGACCATTAAGGGTAAGTACATAGGGGTTTAATTAAGGAAACAACTATTGCAGAATCAGTAAAAATACTCGGCTAACTAAATAAGGTAAGAAAAAAAGTAAAGTTGCAAAATGTGGAGACAATCGAAAATCAGTACATAGCAAATCAGGGAGTCAAGGATTTCAAAATCACTGACTTAAGGAGAGTAACATGGGTTCCCATGAATAAACCAAGTTAAAGACAAGAGACTCGAAAGTCTAAAGGAAGGTTTTCAAATTAACCCAAGAAATAGGGAATCAATAAAACAAGGAAAGAATCAATTACACGAGTGCAATCAGAATTACACAAGGAGGTTTGAAATCAATCCAAAATTGAAGGTCATTTTAGAGGGAAATTTAGCATATAAAAGAGTACATAAACATTAGGCATGTGGGGCTAAACAACATCACGCAATAGCAAACACAAAGTCAGTCGCTAAGGAACATAGTAGTCATATAAGTCGATTTCAGTAACTTACTAATAGAGAAAAGGAGGGAGTATCAAATAGCATGCAAATGGGTCAAGTGAAAAGACCTTGTAGAAGAGTTTAGCAGGAAGTCAAAATCACATAAAGAAACAAAAGATTTTGAAATTCAGTCGAGCAACAGATGAAGCAACTTTAAAAACTCGAATAAGTCCAAAGGAATTAGGGTTTGAAATCCATCGAATTCAGAGAATGACGAACAAGTAAATCACATAGCAAATAATCTCAGAACTCGAATGAAAACCCAAATCTAGGGTTTTCACCATCAATCGAGTATAGAGATGAAAACAAGTAAATCAGGGAAATAATACTAACTAAGCAAATTCAGAAATATCAAAAAGTAACTAAGACTTTTAACATGCACATTCCAATAGAAGAACAACATAAAGACACACGTTAAAAAATCAGAGAAAGCTTCGAAAATAACTTAACAAAACCTTAAATCGGAAAAGATAAAGGTTCTGAAGGTAAAGTTTTAGAAGAAATTTTGGAAAAACGTTTAGAGGTTTAGGGCAAACACGGATCTAAAAAGATATAAAAGAAATCAGAAGAACCTCAAATATTAAGGTTGCAAAAGAACTCCAAGAGGTGAGAAAGGCTTGGAAAGTCATTGATCTAAGCAGGAAAAGCCAAGAGTCAGGCTTGAATAGCCATGGCTGGCCGGAGCAAAGTCGGAGATGACCGTAAACAGCCATATAACTAAGAACGACCAAAGTCTGGGCCAAGATTCTTCAAGTTTGGCCTTAGAAACCATAGAACTCGAACACATAGAAGCCAAGGGAGGTGGATATAGGCTTCCTATGGCTTTGAAAGCCACAAATTTGAGAGTTTTTTAGGTGGTGGTTGAAGGCGAAGGCTAGGGTCCGAGAGGGAGTTTGAGAGAGAATTGAGGGGGGGGGTTCAAAGGTGGCTACAGACGAGAAGTGATTAGGGTTTGGGGTAGTTGGGAATTAAAAAAGGAAAGGGTTGATGTGAGCCGTTGATCTAGGTGATCAACAGCTGAGATTAAAAGGGAATCCGAGCGGGTTATTTAATTGGGTCGTAGGTCGGGTAGATTAGGATTTGGTTTGGGTAATTGGGTTAAGAAATTGGGTCCAATCGGGGGTTCAAATAAGGCTAAAATTAAAATGAACGAGGCTAACATTTAAATAGCCATTTTTTTCCTTTTTATTTTATAAAAAATAGTAGAATAATTTTTGAAAAGAAATTGGAGGTACTAAACTGATTAATATTAATTAATTATCAAATTAAAAAAATATTGGAGTTAATTTTATAAATATAACCACAATTAGATCTTAAAAGAGGCTAATAATGCAATTATATGCAATTTAGCTTTAAAAATACTAAATAAATTTATAAAAATATGCAAAAATTAGTTTAGCTATATTTTAGTATAGGTATAATAATCCAACTAATAAATTACCAAAATGATAATTTTGGGAATAATTATTAGTGTTTTCTTGATAAAATAGGGCAATAAATTGATTTAAAAATCTTTTAAAAATTAAGAAAAAATAATAAAATATTGGGACATACTTATATATGCATATGTATGCTATTTTGAAGGTATTTTGCATATTAAAATATACAGGAAAAAATTAGATATCAACAACTGCCCCTCTTTACCCGGGAAGGATGAAAGAGTTGCGGGGTAAAGATATGATGGCCAATTTTGACCTTGCAAAATGGTTTGAAGAGGTTTGGCCATGCTCTGGCTTCTGAGCTACCTAGGCTTCTAAGCTACCTACATATCCCTGGTCTTACAGGAATCAGGTCATATGTAGCTCATGATCCGTCAGCGGAATATGCCGATGGAGACTTCTCAAGAACGGACGCGATATTCAGGATGGGTGAATGCTTAAGATCTGATAGGGCTGCAGGAACTGGAGCGGGATTGCTCCCGGTGAGATGGCTGTTGCTTGCTGGTTTACCTCCAAATAAGCAATGCAAGCATATATTGTGCGTAAATTTAAATGTGATGCAAATTCCCATCGGACCATGAATATTGTCTTTGGACGGGTAGGATGACGTCCTTAGACCATGATGTCCTGGTCCATGAAGCGTATAATAATAAAGGATTTGCAAGCCATAAAATAATGCTCTCGGGCTATGAATATGATACCTCCGAACCATGATACCTTTAAATAATGATATGCAAAAGATTAAAGGGATCCTTAGGCTATGGCATGGTGTTCTCGGGCTATGCAAATGGTGCCTCTGAACAATGATGCCCTCGGATAATTTGGCGATCTTTCAGCCCGTGAGATGCAGTGTTTGGCGATCTTTCATCCCATGAGATGCAGTGTTTGGCGATCTTTCAGCCCATGAGATGCAATAGGTGGCGATCTTTCAGCCATGCAAACGTAAATAAGGTGGTGATCTTTCTGCCATGCAAAATGTAAAGGTGGCGATCTTTCAGCCATGCAGAATATAAATAAGGTGGTGATCTTTCAACCATGCAAAATGTAAAGGTGGCGATCTTTTAGCCATGCAGAATGTAAAGGCGGCGATCTTTCAGCCATGCAGAATATAAATAAGGTGGCGATCTTTCAGCCATGCAAATGTAAATAGGTGGCGATCTTTCAGCCATGCAAAATGTAAAGGTGGCGATCTTTCAGCCATGCAGAATGTAATTAAGGTAACAATCTTTAAGCCATTCAGATGTAGATGAAGACAGTGTTTAGTCTCGAAAGGCAGAATGGTAGCCTTGTGCAATGTAGAAAATGAAGATGGAGACAGTGTTTAGTCTCTGAAGGCAGAATGTTAGCCTTATGCAATGCAGAAAATGTAGATGGAGACAGTGTTTAGTCTCGGAAGGCAGAATGGTAGCCTTATGCAATGCAGAAAATGCAGGTAGAGATAGTGTTTAGTCTCGGAAAGCAGAATGGTAGCCTTATGCAATGCAGAACATGCAGATGGAGATAGTTTTTAGTCTCGGAAGGCAGAATGGTAGCCTTATGCAATGCAGAAAATGCAGATAAAATGGAAAATGGTAATAGAGTTTCTTAGCTGATAGCAGGTTACAATATTATGACTGCTGAGGACATTGCGGTATAAAGAATATCACTGGCGTGCGTGTATAGAAAATGTTAGTAAGTGCAACAATTCTGAGGGTTGTATTCCTGAACGATGTTTGTCTCGTGAGTGTATAGTATGTCAGATGCTTTCGCAATCCAAGTGTCTGCATCCAAAGAAAAATCATGAGTTTTGTAAAGGGGAGGTTAGTTTTTATCCCCGCTGGCCTTGCTTGACCTGTTCGGCTTTGATCCGATGATACGATATGTATCATTGGGGTAGCATTGCTGAACAAGGTGATTTTGATAATAATCATGCATGAATTTGTAAAAATATGACATAAGTATGTATTTAAGAAACAACTTTTAGATGAACCGGTGACTGTGACGTGGCTCAAGACATTACGACCTCTCTTGCTACGGAATTTTGAGGGTCCTCCTCAAAATTCAGCCCCAGTTTAACTGGTTGATGCTTCTAATGGCTACTTGTGATGATTGGCTGTAATTACTTCAGAATTTTGAGGATCCTCCTCAAAATTCTGCCCCAGTTTCTAATTGCGGGGGAAAATGAAAATTTTATTGAATTGTACCAAACTGATAAGGCTGCCTATGTATCCCCTCTTAAACGGGAATCAGGTCAGACGTTGTTCAAATACATCATATAAGGAAAGCATGAAAATTACACATAGTAATGCTTGACCGCATCTGAATTAACTGGTTTTAGCCAAACTTCTCCGTCCATTTCTGCAAGTATAAGGGCTCCTCCTGTCAGAAACTGCTGAACCATGTATGGACCCTGCTAGTTGGGAGAGAACTTCCCTTTGGCTTCATCTTGATGCAGGAAAATTTTCTTTAACACCAGCTACCCTGGCGTGAATTGTCTCGGCTTGACTCTTTTTTTTAAGGCTCTTGACATTCTGTTATGATAAAGTTGACCATGGCAATCTGCATTCATTCTTTTTCCATCTATGAGAGCCAGCTGCTCGTAATGACTCTTCACCCATTCTGCATCGTCGAGCTAAGCTTCATGTATGATTCTCAGAGAAGGAATTTCTACTTTGGCGGG
This sequence comes from Nicotiana glauca, assembly GCA_026770625.1. NCBI lineage: Eukaryota > Viridiplantae > Streptophyta > Magnoliopsida > Solanales > Solanaceae > Nicotiana > Nicotiana glauca. The sequence goes on along the minus strand of MU688758.1, from coordinate 29,660 downwards.
AATGATGGCCTCTGTACCATAGACCAGCATATAAGGGGTTGGCCAGTTGATGTGCGGACAGCGGTACGATACCCCAATAGGGAAAATGATAGCTTTTCGTGCCATTGCTTATGCTTCTCTATCATTTTTCTCAATATCTTCTTGATGTTCTTGTTGGTGGCTTCTACAGCTCCATTCATTTGTGGCCTATAGGCTATGGAATTCTTGTGTCTGATCTTGAAGGTGTCACACATGGCTCTCATCAAGTCACTGTTGAGGTTGGAGCCATTGTCGGTAATGATTGATTCTGGAATCCTGAATCAACGAACTATACGGTCGCGGACAAAGTCTTCCACGACTTTCTTAGTCACTGCTCTGTAAGATGCTGCTTCAACCCATTTGGTGAAATAGTCGATTGCTACTAGGATAAATCTATGTCTGTTGGAAGAGGCAGGCTCGATTGGTCCCATGACATCCATTCCCCAGGCGGCGAAAGGCCATGGTGAGCTTGTTGCATTAAGCTCATTGGGAGGTACCTTTATCATGCCTGCATGTATCTGATAGTTGTGGCATTTCCAAATATACTAGATGCAGTTTGTTTCTATAGTCATCCAAAAGTAACCAGCCCGGAGTATCTTCTTGGCTAAGACAAAAACCGTTCATATGTGGACCACAGGTCCCAGCATGGATTTCTTCTAGCAATTTGGATGCTTCCTTTACATCGACGCACCTTAATAATCCCAAATCATGAGTCCTCCTATATAGGATTCTTCCGCTGTGAAAGAAGTTGTTGGATAACCTCTGAAGTGTGCACTTCTGAATAGGATTTGCAAGCCTTGGGTATTCTCCCTTTGCTAAATATTCCTTGATATCATGAAACCAAGGCTTTCTGTCCGGCTTTCCTTCAACATGGGCACAAGAAGCTGGCTGATCATGGATTTTTACTGGAATAAGATCAATGAAGTTTTTTTCTGGATGCTGTATCATGGATGATAGGGTAGCCAAATACAGTGACGAATTCATTCTGGATTCTAGGAACATGCTGGAATTCCGTCTTTGTGAACCTCTTTCTCAACTCCTGCATGTGATGCAAATACGGGAGTATCTTGGAGTTCTTAGTTGCCCATTCTTCTCGGACCTGATGTATGAGTAAGTTTGAATCTCCAATTACTAGCAACTCTTGTCTGTTCATATCAATGGCCATCTTGAGCCCTAGGATGGAGGCTTCATATTCGGCCTTGTTATTGGTGCACGGGAACCTGAGTTTGGTGGACACCGGATAATGCTGACCGGCTTTCGATACTAGGACTGCTCCTATGCTGACTCCTTTGAAATTTGCTACTCCATCGAAAAATATCCTCCAACCATCATAGGATTCTGCAATGTCTTCTCCTACAAATAATGCTTCCTCGGCAGGAAAATACATCTTCAGGGGTTTGTATACTCCGTCTACATGATTTTCTGCAAGGTGATCTGCTAGTGCCTATCCCTTGATTGCCTTCTGAGTCACGTAGACAATGTCAAATTCACTCAACAGGATTTTCCACTTGGCTAGTTTGCTAGTGGGCATGGGCTTCTGAGGATTTATCCTTGATATGAGATATGTAGTACAGGCACAGAAGTAGTGCCTCAGCTTCTGGTCCACCGAAGTCAGAGTGCAGCAGGTGCATTCTAACAGAGAATACCAGGCTTTGTATAGATTGAACTTCTTGTTGTGATAGTAAATGGCCTTCTCTTTCCTCCCCATTTCATCATGCTGCCCCAGGACGCAGCCGAAGGCACCATCTAATATTGCGATGTAGAGTAGTAAAGGTCTATTTGGCTCAGGCGGGACTAAGATTGGTGGTGTTGATAGGTATTCCTTGATCCTGTCGAAAGCTTTCTGGTAGTCATCAGTCCATTTGGTGGCGGCATCCTTCTTCAACATCTTGAAGATTGGCTCACAGATGACCGTGGACTGTGCTATGAACCGACTGATATAGTTAAGTCTTCCCAAGAAGCTCATCACATCCTTCTTGTTCTTTGGCTGTGGCAACTCTTGAATGGCCTTGATCTTTGATGTATCTAATTCTATTCCTCTGCGGCTCACAATAAACCCAAGTAATTTTCCAGCAGGAACCCCAAATGCACACTTCGCGGGATTCAGTTTTAGGTTGTACCTCTGTAGTCTATTGAAGAATTTCCTCAAATCCTCCATGTGATCAGTGGCCTTCTTTTACTTAATGGTAACGTCATCTACGTACACCTTGATCTCCTTGTGTATCATATCATGAAAAATGGTAGTCATGGCCCTCATGTAGGCGGCCCCTGCGTTCTTTAACCCAAATGACATCATCTTGTAGTAGTACATTCCCCACGCCGTAATGAAAGCCGTTTTCTCAGCATCTTCTTCATCCATCCAGACCTGATGATAACCGGCGAAACAATCCATAAATGATTGCAATTCATGCTTGGCGCAATTGTCGATTAGGATGTGTACATTTGGCAAGGGGAAGTCGTCTCTCGGACTGGCCCAGTTGAGATCCCGGTAGTTGACATAGACACTAACCTTCCTTTCCTTCTTTGATACTGGCACAATGTTAGCTAACCATGTCGGATACTCAACTATCCTGAGAACTTTAGCTTTGACCTGCTTAGTGACTTCTTCCTTGATTTTCAGACTCATATCAGGTTTGAATTTTCTGAGCTTTTGCTTTACCGGCGAACATGTTGGATCAGTTGGTAGTTTGTGAGCCTCAATAGACGTTCTTAGGCCCGTCATGTCATCATACGACCAGGCGAATATGTCCTCGTATTCTCTTAGAAATTATGTGTATTCCTTCTTTTCTGATGACGATAAGTGAATGCTGATTCGTGTTTCTTTGACATTCTCTTCATCCCCCATATTAACAATTTCCGTCTCGTCCAGGTTGGACTTAGGTCAATTTTCAAAGTTCTCAACCTCTTTAACAATCTCTTCAGGTATGTCATCTTTCTCTGAATCTATGTCCGTTTTTTGCGTTGTCTCATTGCATGTCACAGTCATTAGTTCATCAAGATAAGTAATAGTAATGCTGTATAAGTAAAGTAATGAGAGAAAATAATAAGAGTGTTGATTTATAAGGAAAATCAAAATGCTTTGATAAATTCCATAACTATTTTGAACATTGAAGATCTTATTGCAAAAATTTAAAATTCAAAAGAAAAATTAACTAATAATAATAAAAGATAGTGCATGATGCTTGTTCAGCCTTGTTACCCCGAGGCTCGACGGGCTCTGGTGGTTCTAATGGTCCAGTTATTGAGGCATGCTCCTCTGCTTACAGCCTGTATGGAAAGGCCTTCCACCCCCTCCTCCTCGAGAATGACACAACAATCCATATCATCGTCTCTTAGGAACAAATTCCTTACTGCTACTAGTGCTTCCTCTTCTTTTGACCCATAGATAACATCGGCCGGTTGGAAATTCTGTTCCAAGTGTGGTATTGGCTGCTCCAACGGATAGTAAGGACCGCGCCATAGTGGCGATCAGTTGTTGAATTCCACCCAGGTATACTCATATCCCAGACCGAAGGTGGTGCCATGTTTCTTGAGTTTTATAGGCTTAGCGATCCCTTGGAGGTTCTTGCCGAGCCCCTTGCCAGGTTTGTATCCGCTCTAATTCAATATGCTCTCAATTTTGTTATCTCACCATTTGTCCTTGTCAACGGTGTTGACCTGCTTGATGTGGTGGTAGGTCTCCCCACCTATCTTTCTTCTGCCTCCTATTGCCGGGATGGTCTGGCGATTGTATATGGGATTGCTACCGTCGCCGTGAATGATCACCTCCTGGTGATTCCACTCAAACTTTACTTCCTGATGTAATGTTGATACTATGGCCCCAGCGGCATGAATCCAAGGTCGTCCCAACAATAGATTGTAAGATGCTGGCACGTCTATCACTTGAAAATAAACATCGAACCAAGTAGGCCCCGTTTCCTAACACAGATTAATTTCTCCAATGGTGGACCTTTGGGAACCGTTGAAAGGTTTCATGTTGATGGCCCCCTCTTTTTTTCGTGCAGTTCTTTACCCAACGTCCTGAGAGTTACCAATGGACAAATGTTTAGGCTGGACCCTCCATCAATCAGTATTCTGGTGATAAAATAATCTTCGTATTGTACGGTGATGTGCAATGCCTTGTTGTGACTCAACCCTTCTGGTGGCAACTCATCTTGATAAAAAGTGATTTTGTGAATTTCCAATACCTATCCTACCATGTTGGCCATTTCTCCGTCGGCGATGGTGCTTGGAACATATGCTTCACTCAACACCCTTCTTGTGCGCCTCAAAATTTTGTAGCAAAGCAAGGATAGAAATTTATGCTGGTGTTTTGTTCAGCTGATCAATGACCGAGTATTCCCTGGCTTGTATCTTTCTCCAGAAGTCATCTGGCCCGATCTCGGTAGTGGTTGGCCGACTAGAGGCCTTCTTGCTTGGCTCAACCAAATATTCTGGTGTATAAACCCTACCAGTTCTCCTCATACCCTATGCTGCAACAGCTTCTCCGAACATAACCTTGCCTTTCTTTTTTGCCTCAACTGTGTAGTCTCTTGGTATAGCCTTTGTATGGAATGGTGTCATGTCCGACATTTCCACTGGAATTGGCGTGGCTATCTTTACTCTGAGCGGAGTATGCACCTTGGGCGGTAAAACTACAACTTTGAATGGTATAGGTGCATTCGCTGGAGACGCTAATTCGACCTTAATTGGTGTTGGCGTCTTTGCATAAGATGGCACTTCAACTCAAGTGGCATGTACATATTTAATAAAAGTCAATAATGGCCATTGTCCTTATTACATTTCATAAAAAGAAGAAAACTCCTATCTATTTGGTCCCAGAAGGACCTTCCCCAGATTCGGCATCCCTGGTTCCATCGAACAGCTTTCCCAACTCCCGATATCCCACCATCAGGTAGGCTCTGTCTAGATGTCCACCTTCATTTCCCTCAGCATTTTGGCAGTCTTCGACCCTCTTGAGAAATTTCTTCTCCAACTCCACTATGCCCCGTTCCAAATACCCCAGTCATTTGTTGGCACTATAGTCATATCCTTCAATTCCTCAATTAGCTTTTAATTGGCTTCTTATATCTCACGGTGCTCGCTTTCGCATTCTCGGATCCTCTTGCGCAGCTGATTGTATTTGACCTGTGCCTCAGCCTTTTCATCTATGATCCTGTGACCTCGAACAAACCCTGGCTGGCCCAGACCATTATGATTATCCTCTAACCAGCCTGAATAGCAGAGAGTACAGCCAGCGTGGTATCTGTCTCGCTTGATGGTATCTCTCCCCATGATAATCTTGCAGTGCCACATATGCTGAGCTTGGCACTTGTAAGGACTATCATCATCCAGGAAGTCAGCCCGGAAGTGACTCATCTTGTCGACCCTGGATACAACCTGCTTCCTACTAGCTTGGCTCATAACCCGGAGAGGTATGTAAGGATACGTTCCTCTTAGACCGATTAATATCAAAAAAGGTGCATCTCTGGATCGGGCGATGAACTCATCGGTCGGAAACCACTCGAACATCCATTGTACCAGGTCCTCAGTCAGATTTTCGAAGAGCTCCACCCATTCTCTAGCATTCTCTGGTCGAGCGAACATGTTGGGCATGTAATTCATTTGCCTTGGATGATGGAAGGCTATATGATCATCCTAGCCCCTTCGCTGTATCTCTTGTCGATATTCACCCTTTTGAAGATGCTCCATGAGCCAAAGTTGAAGTAGCAAATTATAGTCTTCGAAGTGTTTGGCTCCTTGTTGGCATTTTTCCAATGCTCGGTATATTTCATCAATGATCATAGGCACAATACTGAATGGTTTCCCACCAATTCCCTCCATTATAGTTTTAATTACCATAGCCATCCCTGTATGGATCCTTGCTTTCTTTATTGGAAACACGATCATCCCCAGGAAACAAAACACGAAGACGAAGACCATTCAGTAAATATGCCCCAGTGGTGAAATGGCAAACTCGTCAGGATAGGTACGGTAGGATTTGCTGTGACTGTACCTCTCGTACAAATAATCGAAAGGGATATAGGAGTCTTTCAGACATGTTAGTTGTGGATTTTTCTTCAAACCCATCATTTTGAGGAAACCTCTGCCCTTGCGGTTTTCAGGCATTAGCAAACCCAGAGTTTTCCATGGTATACTAGCCAATCCTCCTATTTCTTCTAGCAATGGTGTCATTTCAATGTCCTCGAAGCGGAACACAGACCTCTCACAATCCCAGTACAAAGTGACAGCTTCTATGATCTTTTTGTTGGGTTGAATTTCCAGGAGAGAAGGTAGGTTTCCCAGATATTTCTGGACAAGAGTTTGATCACTGGAGTGAATATCTTTCCACTAGCTTAGCAATTTTGGATGAATGTTGGTGACCATGCCAAATCTGGGGACTTCATGCCTCATATTTTTGAAGGACAAAAGGGTTAGGCCCTTATCCCCACCAGACTCGGCTATTTAAATATCAATAATTGGCATAAAAGCATGTAGTTCTCCAAATGAATGCATAGAACGTGGTAGTGTCCATTTTGGGTTTAGGGAAACCCAGTGGACTTTGGACAAGGCTATCTTAATGAGTCATTATACGGACAACATAACTAACTCGGTTAGGTTTGACTATGATGCATGCACAGTTTAAATAGAGTAAGGTTTCCATGGGATTTTAGACTGGTACCCTTGAGTGGACAACTCAAGGGGAAAAGGCATAGAATCGTTGACTACACCATTGAGCTACTGGTTTTACCGCAAATATGCCTTTTCCGAATTTAGAGGGTGATAATATTGGAAGAGCGCAACCACTCGTTATAAGCGTTGCTATAGGATTTATTTGGCATGAATGGAATATGATGTTGAGCATGATTATGCAACAATTAAAGGCATGTTGTCACGTATTTGCACGTTTAAGGAAGTAGTAAATACAATAATTTCATAATTTAAAACGGCAATGAAGGAAAGCAGTAAAGGAATCTATGTTCGTTTTTTACGTTGTCTCATTGCATGTCACAGTCATTGGTTCATCAAGATAAGTAATAGTAATGCTGTATAAGTAAAGTAATGAGAGAAAATAATAAGAGTGTTGATTTATAAGGAAAATCGAAATGCTTTGATAAATTCCATAACTATTTTGAACATTGAAGATCTTATTGCAAAACTTTAAAATTCGAAAGAAAAATTAACTAATAATAATAAAAGATAGTGCATGATGCTTGTTCAGCCTTGCTACCCCGAGGCTCGTCGGGCTCTGGTGGTTCTAATGGTCCAGTTATTGAGGCATGGTCCTCCGCTTACAGCATGTATGGAAAGGCCTTCCTCCCCCTCCTTCTCGAGAATGACACAACAATCCATATCATCGTCTCTTAGGAACAAATTCCTTACTGCTACCAGTGCTTCCTCTTCTTTTGACCCATAGATAACATCGGCCGGTTGGAAATTCTGTTCCAAGTGTGGTATTGGCTGCTCCAACGGATAGTAAGGACCGCGCCATGGTGGCGATCAGTTGTTGAATTCCTCCCAGGTATACTCATATCCCAGACCGAAGGTGGTGCCATGTTTCTTGAGTTTTATAGGCTTAGCGATCCCTTGGAGGTTCTTGCCGAGCCCCTTGCCAGGTTTGTATCCGCTCCAATTCAATATGCTCTCAATTTTGTTATCTCACCATTTGTCCTTGTCAACGGCGTTGACCTGCTTGATGTGGTGGTAGGTCTCCCCACCTATCTTTCTTCTGCCTCCTATTGCCGGGATGGTCTAGCAATTGTATATGGGATTGCTACCGTCGCCGTGAATGATCACCTCCTGGTGATTCCACTCAAACTTCACTTCCTGATGTAATGTTGATACTATGGCCCCAGCGACATGAATCCAAGGTCGTCCCAACAATAGATTGTAAGATGCTGGCACGTCTATCACTTGAAAATAAACATCGAACCAAGTAGGCCCCATTTGCAAACACAGACTAATTTCCCCAATGCTGGACCTTTGGGAACCGTCGAAAGCATTCATGTTGATAGCCCCCTCCTTTATTTCGTGCAGTTCTTTACCTAACGTCCTGAGAGTTACCAATGGACAAATGTTGAGGCTGGACCCTCCATCAATCAGTATTCTGGTGATAAAATAATCTTCGCATTGTACGGTGATGTGCAATGCCTTGTTGTTACTCAACCCTTCTGGTGGTAACTCATCTTCATAAAAAGTGATTTTGTGAATTTCCAATACCTATCCTACCATGTTGGCCATTTCTCCGTCGGCGATGTTGCTTGGAACATATGCTTCACTCAACACCCTTCTTGTGCGCCTCAAAATTTTGTAGCAAAGCAAGGATAGAAATTTATGCTGGTGTTTTGTTCAGCTGATCAATGACCGAGTATTCCCTGGCTTGTATCTTTCTCCAGAAGTCATCTGGCCCGATCTCGGTAATGGTTGGCTGACTAGAGGCCTTCTTGCTTGGCTCAACCAAATATTCTGGTGTATAAACCCTACCAGTTCTCCTCATACCCTATGCCGCAACAGCTTCTCCGAACATAACCTTGCCTTTCCTTTTTGCCTCGACTGTGTAGTCTCATGGTATAGCCTTTGTATGGAATGGTGTCATGTCCGACATTGCCACTGGAATTGGCGTGGCTATCTTTACGCTGAGCGGAGTATGCACCTTGGGCGGTAAAACTACAACTTCGAATGGTATAGGTGCATTCGCTGGAGACGCTAATTCGACCTTAATTGGTGTTGGCATCTTTGCATAGGATGGCGCTTCAACTCAAGTGGCATGTACATATTTACCTCGGCATCCCCAGAGCTGGACTACGATCAGATTAAGGGTGACTATTGGTTTCTTTGGGTCGTCACCTTCTGTGATCAAACCGATCGATCCCTTGGAATCCCAATCATCCTCTATTTCAATCATGTGAATGCCTCATCCCTTGTGGTCTGGCAGAGGGTTATTGCGGACATTTGGAGCAGGTTCCTTTGCCACAATAATCCTGTTATCAATTAAAGACCGGATCTTATCTTTCAGAGAACAACATTTGTCAGTGATGTGTCCTTTCATGCCAGAATGGTATGCATAGGATATTTGGATTAACCCACAGGAAGGGTTCTCCAGAGCAGCAGGGATAGGGGTGACGTAACCAGCAGCTTTGAGTCTTTCATACAACTGGTCAATGGTTTCAGCAATAGCTGTGTATTATTTCGGAGGCCTTCGATCAAAGTTCGGTCGAGGTCTAGGGATGTTTTGGAGTGCAGGAAGGGATTGGTAGTGGGATGGTTAAGCATTGTAGGCTTGGTAAACATGTGCGGGTTGGGAATATTTGGGTGAAGTAGGCTGATATGTGGGGGGTAGAGGTGATTGATAAGTGGGTGGTGGAGTTCGGTAAGAGGGTAAGGGTGCTTTGTAATTTGGAGTAGGCTGATATGTGAGTGGAGGAATTGGGTAGATTTGGTATTTGATGGGATATTTGGTTCTCTGTGCCACCATTACGACCCTTACATCCCTTTTCTTGGACACACCTCCTGATTGTAAGGCCTTATTTGTAGCTTACAAGGACTCGAAGTTCGTAACCATATCGCTTTTGATGCCCTCTTCGATCCTTTCTCCCAACTTGATAATGTCAGAAAATTTGTGGCCCTCGATCATCATAAGCCTTTCATAATACTGTGGGTCTTAAGCCCACACGAAGAATTTGTTCATTTGTTCTTCTTCTAAGACAGGTCTAACCTTAGCAGCTTCAGACCTCCAGCGAGTAGCATACTCGCGGAATGTTTCTGTGGGCTTCTTCTTTAGATTTTGAATATAGAACACATCCAACGCATTCTCTGTGTTGAACCTGAACTTGTCCATAAATTTGGATGCCATGATTACCCAATTTGACCACTTCTTTGGATCTTGGCTAATGTACCAGGACAAAACATCTCCTTTCAAGCTCCTCATGAAAAGCTTCATGTGGATTTTCTCGTCTTTTCCTACTCCCACTAGCTTGTCACAGTACGTTCTCAAATGGACCCTTGGATCCCCTGTACCATCGAACATCTAGAATTTAGGAGGTTTGTACACCTCGGGCAGTTTAACATCGGGCTATATGCAAAGATCTTCATAGTTCAGCCCTTCAATTCCCTTACTTCCTTCAACGCCCTGAATTCGGCTAGTCAATTTCTTAAGTTCTTCGGCCAGGTTTCTGATGAGGAGGTCTTTATCGTCAGACTCGGGTGTGTTTGAGATGGGTTGGGTGGAGTAAGGCATAGTCTCCACGTAGATGGGGGTATTATGTTGGGTGTGGTAGTGGTCATTTGTGGAGTTCTGGAGTTCTGGGATGAGCAGCGGGGTGTTATTTGAGGTATGGCGGGTGTTGCAGTGGTGGCGAAGAGCGGGATGGTTTTGTTGCTTTGGGATATTTTGTGGCGGTGTGGGGTTCTGAGCATTTAGGAAATTAACATCTGGCGTGGTGAGGGAAAATGACAGATTGGCCAGATTCCGAACCTGGTCAAGTTCTTCCTGAAATTTTAGTAGCTGTTGTTCCAGTTGGGATGCATTTTCCTTGGAAACCAGAGTACCGTGACCATGAGTGACCTCTACCCGTTCAGTTGAGTTTTCCTTTCTGGCATTGTTCAAATCTTCCCTCTCCCATTTGTTCTTGTTTTTTACGGGACTAAGAGAAGGAGTGGGTGGAGGGCCCCTGGATCTCGTGAAATAGGATGATGTTGCCAGAGTTCACGAACTAACCTTTGGGGAGGGAAAATAATAAACAAAAATAAAAATAAAAAAGGTAACAAGTCAGTGAGGATCATAAAAAAATGTTGCAATATTTAAACACATAGTGCAGGAATGTAAAGCGTGTCCTAATTTGGGGACCTCTTTGTGCCCGAGGTAGACCTAGCGACAAGTTGATTTGGAGAACTTGGAATTCTAAATGCCTCATTTTATTGATAAAAAGTAGATGAATCCCAAATTGGCACTTAATGACAGAAAATAAAAGTCAATAATGGCCATTGTCCTTATTACATTTCATAAAAAGAAGAAAACTCCTATCTATTTGGTCCCAGAAGGACTTCCCCAGATTCGGCATCCCTGGCTCCATCGAACAGCTTTCCCAACTCCCGATATCCCAGCATCAGGTAGGCTCTGTCTAGATGTCCACCTTCATTTCCCTCAGCATTTTGGCAATCTTCGACCCTCTTGAGAAATTTCTTCTCCAACTCCACTATGCCCCGTTCCAAATACCCCAGTCATTTGTTGGCACTAATAGTCATATCCTTCAATTCCTCAATTAGCTTTTAATTGGCTTCTTGTATCTCACGGTGCTCGCTTTCGCATTCTCGGATCCTCTTGCGCAGCTGATTGTATTTGACCTGTGCCTCGGCCTTTTCATCTATGATCCTGTGACCTCGAACAAACCCTGGCTGGCCCAGACCATTATGATTATCCTCTAACCAGCCTGAATAGCAGAGAGTACAGCCAGCGTAGTATCTGTCTGGCTTGATGGTATCTCTCCCCATGATAATCTTGCAGTGCCACATATGCTGAGCTTGGCACTTGTAAGGACTATCATCATCCTGGAAGTCAGCCCGAAAGTGACTCATCTTGTCGACCCTGGATACAACCTGCTTCCTACTAGCTTGCCTCATAACCCGGAGAGGTATGTAAGGATACGTTCCTCTTAGACCGATTAATATCAGGAAAGGTGCATCTCTGGATCGAGCGATGAACTCCTCGGTCGGAAACCACTCGAACATCCATTGTACCTGGTCCTCAGTCAGATTTTCGAAGAGCTCCACCCATTCTCTAGCATTCTCTGGTCGAGCGAACATATTGGGCATGTAATTCATTTGCCTTGGATGATGCAAGGCTATATGATCATCCTAGTCCCTTTGCTATATCTCTTGTCGATATTCACCCTTTTGAAGATGCTCCATGAGCCAAAGTTGAAGTAGCAAATTGTAGTCTTCGAAGTGTTTGGCTCCTTGTTGGCATTTTTCCAAGGCGCGGTATATTTCAGTGATGATCATAGGCACAATACTGAATGGTTTCCCACCAATTCCCTCCATTATAGTTTTAGTTACCATAGCCAGCCCTGTATGGATCCTTGCTTTCTTCATTGGAAACACGATCATCCCCAGGAAACAAAACATGAAGACGAAGACCATTCAGTAAATATGCCCCAGTGGTGAAATGGCAAACTCGTCAGGATAGGTACGGTAGGATTTGCTGTGACTGTACCTCTCGTACAAATAATCGAAAGGGATATAGGAGTCTTTCAGACATGTTAGTTGTGGATTTTTCTTCAAACCCATCATTTTGAGGAAACCTCTGCCCTTGCGGTTTTCAGGCATTAGCAAACCCAGAGTTTTCCATGGTATACTAGCCAATCCTCCTATTTCTTCTAGCAATGGTGTCATTTCAATGTCCTCGAAGCGGAACACAGACCTCTCACAATCCCAGTACAAAGTGACAGCTTCTATGATCTTTTTGTTGGGTTGAATTTCCAGGAGAGAAGGTAGGTTTCCCAGATATTTCTGGACAAGAGTTTGATCACTGGAGTGAATATCTTTCCACTAGCTTATCAATTTTGGATGAATGTTGGTGACCATGACAAATCTGGGGACTTCATGCCTCATATTTTTTAAAGACAAAAGGGTTAGGCCCTTATCCCCACCAGACTCGGCTATTTAAATATCAATAATTGGCATAAAAGCATGTAGTTCTCCAAATGAATGCATAGAACGTGGTAGTGTCCATTTTGGGTTTAGGGAAACCCAGTGGACTTTGGACAAGGCTATCTTAAAGAGTCATTATGCGGACAACATAACTGACTCGGTTAGGTTTGACTATGATGCATGCACAGTTTAAATAGAGTAAGGTTTCCATGGGATTTTAGACTGGTACCCTTGAGCGGACAACTCAAGGGGAAAAGGCACAGAATCGTTGACTACACCATTGATCGACTGGTTTTACCGCAAATATGCCTTTTTCGGATTTAGAGGGTGATAATATTGGAAGAGCGCAACCACTCACTATAAGCGTTGCTATAGGATTTGTTTGGCATGAATGGAATGTGATGTTGAGCATGATTATGCAACAATTAAAGGCATGTTGTCACGTATTTGCATGTTTAAGGAAGCAGTAAATAAAATAATTTCATAATTTAAAACGGCAATGAAGGAAAGCAGTAAAGGAAAGAAACAAAAAGACAAGTCAGTTTAGCAATCGAAAAGGAAATTGAATGCTCAAAAGAAATAAACAAATAAATTGCGCGTAAAGAAGCATAAATTCACAATAATAGTCTGAAATGGTAAAAGCCTAAAAATCCCCATGGGATTCGGCATGCTGTCGCGCCCCCTTTTTCTCACGAAATCAGGTTTATGACATTTGGAGGGGCAACTCGTTCCTTTTGGGAACTGGGTTTGCATTTGAAGAGTTGCCACCTAATGATTATGGTGCATTAGGACACCAAAAGAGTTTGATTTGAATAACCATAGATAGGGTAAGGGCTTGAAATTATTCTAAGAGGAAGGTGTTAGGCACCCCTCAGAATCTACTAGTGTGGTTCCCGGCCAGAAAATTATTGTGAATTGAGGTGCAATTAATATATAGGCAGATAAGGCTCAAATAAGAGGAGATTTCAACACATAATGGTTTGAAAGTAAATAAAGTTTGAAAGAACAATTAGAGAAGCTGATTTTTTAAAATAAAGAGTTAAAAAGCTGAAAAGAAATAAAGAACTAAGGGAGGGGGTCCTAGATTTATTAAAAATATGGATCACCCCACAAAATGCCCGGTAATCACTCCTTAATGAGGGGTTACACGTGACATTATCGCATGGTCATCATATCCATATCTACCCATCCCACCCCGTTAAGGTATTTAAAGCGCAGATTGGTATCGATTACTTATTGCATGCTATTACCCGTCCCAATACTATCGGTCCCGGAGGTACTTAGGACTACTAATCCTAAAAAGGGGAAGGATATTAGGCTTATTTGGAGTTTCAAAGGTAAAAATTCTAAGGCGACATACAAAAATACATATTACATACTTGGGGGGAGGAACACATAAACAAACAAAGGCTCACATATACCTCCTTAAACAAAGAAAGCATATAATTAGTATGACTCGCACATACTGCTTAGGTCTGATTAGAATTAAATACGAGGGAGTTTAAAAGTTGGGGCAGACTGGTTTATTACATAATTCAGATAAGAAGCCCAAATCAGGCCTGCCTGCTGGTTGTAATAATTAACAGAAGCGGACTCAGTTTATAGTTATTACTCTAAGGCTTGCCTAAGTGTTTAGACGGGGTCCTATAGGCATGGTATCTACTGAACTCGGAAGGTGGTGAGATAGTAAAGCTCAAAATGAATTGTTTGAAATCCTATAGGCATGCTGGCTAAGCCTTGTTAAGTAAGGGACTTAGATTATCAAAAGAAATGCGGAATTAAACAAATTGATTAGAGGTTCTGTAGGTGATAGTATATATTATTACTGATTTTACGTCTAGCATTGGGTGAAGCGAATCAAATTCATTTAGAAACTCCTATAGGCATGTTTTCTACACGTTGCTGCTTTTAGACACTTATAGAGTAGTATCTGAATGCATAAACTTGTTTTAAACCTCATAAACATGGTATCTAAATGCATAACTTGAACCTTATAGACATGGTTTCTAGATGCAGAACTTGTTTTAAACCTTATAAACATGGTATCTAAATGCAGAACTCATTTTAAACCTTATAAATATGGTATCTAAATGCAGAACTTGAACATTATAGATATGCTTTCTAGATACATAACTTGTTTTAAACCTTATAAACATGGTATCTAAATGCAGTTTGAATTATGCAGAATGACATTAGAACAATCCTATAGGCATGATTTCTAGGTGAAGTTGAATATGCAGAATTATAACAGTCCTATAGGCATGATTTCTATATGTAGTTGAATATGCAGAATTAGAACAGTCCTATAGGCATGTTTTCTATATGTAGTGGAATATGTAGAATTAGAATAGTCCTATACGCATGTTTTCTATATGTTGTTGAATATGCAGAATTAGAATAGTCCTATAGGCATGATTTCTGTATGTAGTTGACTATGCAGAATTAGAACAGTCTTATAGGCATATTTTCTATATGTAGTTAAATATGCAGAATTAGAATAATCCTACAGGCATGATTTCTACATATAGTTGAATATGCAGAACTAGAACAGTCTTATAGCATATTTTCTATATATAGTTGAATATACAGAATTAGAACAGTCCTATAGGTATGATTTCTACCCTTTGCATGCATAGTTACCCCAACCCTGTTTCACTAGCCAACCCCAAGTATTCTTTACAAATTATTACAAACCAGAGTAACAAATACATAAGAAAATACAAAGAAAATAGTTACAACCATAGACGGCCTGATTCTTAACTTTCTTTCTGAATTATGAGATAGACCAATTCAAAAGACCATCGATCCAAAGCCTTTCTCCAATTTGAGTGTGTCAGAGTTCCCTAAGCCTCAATGGTACTCCGGGCAGTGCTCACACCCAAATTGTATCACCAGAATAGGGACAAGTGCAGTGTGGAAGTGACAACCCTCAAGTGTCCAAGTTCAGAGGGAGCTCAATGGGTCCCAAGGCAAGGCTCACAAGAAGGGGGCAGAACTTAAATCTAAGAGAGAGTGCAAGTGGAGAAACAGAGTTTTGAAGGAATAAAGGAGAGGGAAACATCCACAAACAAGTTGATAATTTCCTACAAAGGGATTCATGGGGGTTGGGAAATTACAAAGAGCCTATGCTTAGGCAAGGGTAAGCTTTGGGCATGCACAGCAATAGAAGATGCTGGCATGCATATAAGCCCACCAGAACATACAATAGCAGAGAAACATAGAGGTTAGGATCCCAGGGATCAAGCTTGAGTCATGGGCAATAATATGCAATATTGTCATGCCTCAAACAAACCATAAGCATTGAACACATTGGGGTGGGAGTTTAGGATGCATAATAAATTCAAAACAGGCATACGAAAATTATAGCATGCTAGAATAAGTACTGAACTAAACACAAGCGGTAGGTAGGCAAGAAGGTAAAAGCATTAAGTAAACACATTGTTGTGATGCTGGAAACTTAATCAGAACATACCAGTTCAGAGAAGTAAAAATACAGTAAAAGCAGGTAACAGGACTTTGAAGGCATGCCACTGTACAAGTAACAAGAAAGAATATTTTTGAGGGTGAGTGTGAGTTCAGAAACTAAGAGTGTTCGTGTGTGTGTTAATGAAATATCATGGTATTTATAGTTTGAAAACAGGTGGAAAATAAGGCAAGAATCATAGTTCAGCAGTAATTATGGAACTATGTGTCAATTAAAATCAAATAAGTATAGGACTTCCTGTAATTAAGGGGTTAAAATCAAACGGTAACGGGCAGAAATCATTTAAGGAAAGAAATCAAGTAGAACACCATGTATAGAATAGACCATTAGGGGTAAGTACATAAGGGTTTAATTAAGGAAACAACTATTGCAGAATCAGTAAAAATACTCGGGTAACTAAATAAGGTAAGAAAACAAAGTAAAGTTGCAAAATGTGAAGACAATCGAAAATCAGTACATAGCAAATCAAGGAGTCAAGGATTTCAAAATCACTGACTTAAGGAGAGTAACATGGGTTCCCATGAATAAACCAAGTTAAATACAAGAGACTCGAAAATCTAAAGGGAGGTTTTTAAATTAGCCCAAGAAACAGGGAATCAATAAAACAAGGAAAGAATCAATTACACGAGTGCAATCAGAATTACACAAGGAGGTTTAAAATCAGTCCAAAATTGAAGGTCATTTTAGAGGGAAATTTAGCATATAAAAGAGGGCATAAATATTAGGCGTGTGGGGCTGAACAACATCACGCAATATCAAACACAAAGTCAGTAGATAATGAACATGGTAGTCACACAAGTTGATTTCAGTAACTTAGTAACAGAGAAAAGGAGGGAGTATCAAATAGCATGCAAAAGGGTCAAGTGAAAAGACCTTATAGAAGAGTTTAGCAGGAAGTCAAAATCACATAAAGAAACAAAAGATTTTGAAATTCAGTCGAGCAACAGATGAAGCAACTTCAAAAACTCGAATAGGTCCAAAGGAATTAGGGTTTGAAATCCATCGAATTCAGAGAATGACGAACAAGTAAATCACATAGCAAATAATCTCAGAACTCGAATGAAACCCCAAATCTAGGGTTTTCACCATCAATCGAGTATAGAGATGAAAATAAGTAAATCAGGCAAAAAATACTAACAAAACAAATTTAGAAATCTCAAAAAGTAACTAAGACTTTTAACATGCACATTCCAGTAGAAGAACAACATAAAGACAAACGTTAAAAAATCAGAGAAAGCTTCAAAAATAACTTAATAAAAACCTAAATCGGGAAAGATAAAGGTTCTGAAGGTAATGTTTTAGAAGAAATTATGGAAAAACGTTTAGAGGTTTAGGGCAAACACAGATCTAAATAGATATAAAAGAAATCAGAGGAACCTCAAAGATTAAGGTTTCAGAAGAACCCCAGACGGTGAGAAAGGCTTGGAAAGTCATTGATCTAAGCAGGAAAAGCCAAGAGTCAGGCTTGAATAGCCATGGTTGGCCGGAGCAAAGTCGGAGATGACCGAAAATAGCCATAGAATTGAGAACGACCAAAGTCTGGGCCAAGCTTCTTCAAGTCTGTCCTTGGAAACCATAGAACTCGAACACATAGAAGCCAAGAGAGGTGGATATAGGATTCCTATGGCTTTGGAAGCCATGGATTTGGGAGCTTTTCAGGTGGTGGTTGAAGTCGGCGGCTAGGGTTCAAGAGGGAGTTTGAGAGAGAATTGACAGAGAGGGGGGATTCAAAGGCGGCTACAGGCGAGAAGTATTAGGGTTTGGGGTAGTTGGGAATTAAAAAAGGAAAGGGCTGATGTGAGCCGTTGATCTAGGTGATCAACGGCTGGGATTAAAAGGGAATTCGGGGGGATTATTTAATTGGGTCATGGGTCGGGTAGATTAGGATTTGGGCTGGGTAATTGGATTAAAAAATTGGGTCCAATTGGGGGTTCAAATAAGGCTAAAATTGAAATGAGCGGGACTAACATTTAAATAGCTATTTTCCCCTTTTTATTTTACAAAAAATAGTAGAATAATTTCTGAAAAGAAATTGAGGTACTAAAATGATTAATATTATGTAATTATCAAATTAAAAAATATTGGAGCTAATTTTATAAATATAAACAAAATTAGATCTTAAAAGAGGCTAATATTGCAATTATATGCAATTTAGATTTAAAAATACTAAATAAATTTATAAAAATATGCAAAAATTATGTTAGCTATATTTTAGTATAGTTATGATAATTCAATAAATGAATTACCAAAATGATAATTTTAGGAATAATTATTGGTTTTTTTTTTATAAAATAGGGTAATAAATTGATTTAAAAATCTTTTAAAAATTAAGAAAAAGTAATAAAATATTGGAACATACTTATATATTCATATATATGCTATTTTAAAGGTATTTTATATATTAAATTATACAGAAAAAATAATTTGGTATCAACAGGTGGAATCTTTCCTCTCCCCGTACTCCTGAATCTTCTCATTAAACCATCCATATTTATTGACATAATAGAAATTTATTCTTGAAGGGCTTCAGGATCATCATCGATGTCATTTTCAGCTATTTCAGTTGTGTCCTTGAATGCGACTATTTTTTTTTCTTCTTGATTTGTTTTCTTAAGATGTGTTTTTTCAAAGGCTATGAGTTCTTCCCGTAGTTCATCATAAGATAACTTATTTAGATACTGAGATTCAAGTGTGACTACTTTGGTTTGCCAAGTAGTTGGTAGGATTTTGAGAATATTTCTAACTTGATCACCACTTGAATATGGTTTGCCGAAGGCTTTTAAATCGCTAATTACTTTGTTGAATCTGGCAAACATCTCTTCAATAGACTCTCCTTCATTCATTTGGAAGAGTTCGTAATCATGAACCAACATGTTGATATGTGTTTTCTTTACCTTGCTAGTTCCTTCTCATGTGACCTCAAGCTTGTCTCACATCTCTTTGGATGTGTCATAGCTAGAGATTTTCTCATACTCTTCACCACTTATAGCATGATAAAGCAAGTTTCTTGCCTTATTGTTGACTTGTACCACTGCCATTTGCTCGTCTGTATATGAATCTATATCTTCAGGATCAGCAAGTGGTTGAGTGGCAGCTGGCAGAGGATAATTTCCCTTTTTGACGACTCTCCAAACTTTAACGTCATATGCCTTTGCATATATCTCCATACACTTTCCAATGGAAGAAATATTGTCCATTGAAGTATGGTGGCCTTACTTGCAACGTTTCCTGCAAGAGTGCTCCTATGATAACTTGATTTGCCATGATCTTTTCTTACAAGTTGTTAAGCAATAGAAAAGTGTGAGCCTTGCTCTGATACCAATTGAAAGAACAAGAGGGAGTGAATTGTTTATTTTTAAACTTAATTTCTATTAGTTGACTAGTTTTTCAATTAGTCGACTAGATGTAATAAGTTGACAACAACAACAACAGAACTTAAGATGCTAAAATTAACTGCAGGAAATAAAGACACCAGAATTTTTATACTGGTTCGGATTCAATGTGAATCCTAGTCTAGTCCCCTTGGGTTGCAAGGGAGTTCTTTTTAGTGAATGAGTTTCTTCAAGTATAGAGAATGGTATGATCTACACCGATAGCTAAGTTCCTATAACACTCGTCTCTTTTGATACAATGCCTCACCAGTGTTGTTCTCTCTTTCTTCTCTAATTTTTACACAGCAAGTCTTAATTGAGCTACAATGTTTGTTTGTAGTAGAATAAAGAGATGGTGTTTGGTTCGATCAAACTATATTTGCTAAAGGCGTGATTACAAGTATAAATACTTTGAGAGAGGCTTGAATTCTGGAAAGATTTGGCAACCCAAGAGATTTGATCCTTGGAAAGAGATTGATTCTTTCCAAGAATAAGGCTATTCTGCAACGGCTCTTTCGTACAAAAGGCTGTAAAGATTTTTCCTTGTGTGTGAACTCGAAATCTTGTTCCTCCCATATTTAGACTCTTGATTGAATATCCGGCAGGATCTTCAATATAGTTGATTTATTTGATTCCTTTAGTTTAGCCCTGATTGATCCCGTCAGTATCTATGATTGATTTCTTCTTCCTTTAATAGCGTTTCTTTTCCTTGATGTCCTCTGATTGATTCCATCCATCTTGTATACTAATCCATATATACGTTCCTTGATCATTGCTGTTGATTTCTCCAATCTTGAATGCTATTCAAGAGTTCCTATACAAAGAACAAATATATTATTTTCATCATTAAAATTAGATCTAACAGTGTAGTTCCAAAACAAAAAAAAGTTGCGCAAAATTCAATGAAGAGATGCATAGAAGTTGAAACTGAAGCAGATTCTATTGTGACCTATTTGATTTACTTGACTCGAAATCTATTGTTTTTTTACTTATTTAGTAAATATTTTAATACATATATAATGCTGAGCCAAAGTTTTGAGTAGACGCTTCCAATAAGATGAAGTACAAGATCATCATAGAATTTATAAAAGCAATGATGCTTATGGATGCCCAAACCGACCTTGTGTAGGAGAAAATAACAGTTAGAAAGATATATATAGTACTGCCAAAAAGAAGCAAGTAAATATGTCAATGCCGCACTATAAAAGGAGTCAACTTAGAGTACCAACTTATTTTTGCTTTAATGGTCCTATTTTGATTTAATTCTTCATTTTTCACTGTAAAATGGTGTCTGGTAAGGATTTAGACGCTGTAACAATAGCCATTATTCCAACAGGAAAACTTACAGTACTCTCTTTCGTCCATAATAAGTGATTTCTTGGATTTTTGCATATCAGTCTAGTCTACTCGTCCTCTACTAGGGCTAGAGCTAGCCGGAAAAAGAAAAGACTTAGCCAAAAAAGTACATAATAAGAGAATGCTCCATGCTTTACCTTCCGTCCTCCTTAAACTAGGATTTCTTGCATAGTAGCCTACCTTTGGTCTCAGGTTCGCTATTTGCTAACCTAGAGCTGACCTGGCTGATCAAGAAGTCTGCAGCTAATTCTAGTTTCGGGGTCGCCAAAGCATTGAGAGATAGAAGGAATGCTCTGTCTAACCCTTAGGAAAATATTAACTCTTAGAGAAAAACGGTAATTTGAGTAAATTACCTTTAATTAAAATTTGCATATTGTTAATATGACACACTGGGATATGTAAATAAGAGCAAATTTTGAAAAAATAAAGCCAATTCCTTCTTAATTATTATAAAATGACACTTATTAATAAAGAGGTCAAAAAGTCAATTATAAAGGATCGGAGGGAATAGTAAGTTATTTGTACAAGGACAAAAGAAAAAAGAGAAAAGAATAATATATACTAATAATAAATTAGATAAGTAAAGGTTGTTAATCCATTATACTTTATAAGTTAGTTTTCTGATAATCATTTTACCATTGACAACAAGTAATTACATTACTTAACACGTTTATATTTAGCACTTGGTAAAAAAAAGAAAATAAGCTGCTTCTTTCACCCTAGCTATTAAATTGGATATATAAGAAAGGATTGTTACACAAATAGTCGGTTAGATTCTATGTTTGTTTTTTTTAATTGGTATACATAAATTCTACATATATTATACATATATTATACATTCGTCGGCTATTTTTAATTTAAGAGATTAGGTGATCGGCTAATTGAATTAATTCTTATAAAGGGGAAGATGCGAAAAGAGTCTCAGAGAAATCATGATCACCTCAATTGCATAAACAACAAAATCAACAATGTGGGGTCCAAAGTGCCAAGGTTTTTACATAATTATCAGAAATCCTAG
Source organism: Nicotiana glauca (assembly GCA_026770625.1). NCBI lineage: Eukaryota > Viridiplantae > Streptophyta > Magnoliopsida > Solanales > Solanaceae > Nicotiana > Nicotiana glauca. The sequence continues at coordinate 7,786 of MU688758.1, read as the reverse complement.
GGGCATTCTTGAATCTCATTTCCTTATAAAAGCAACATTAGTTAGCTCTAAACGAGCTTACTCAAAAACCAAACTTGCACTTGTACTCCTTAAGTTCCTCATTCCATAACAAACACAGCATATAGCAAAACAATGGGAAATTGCATAGTTTTGCAACAAAAGGTTGTCAAAGTAATGAAAACAAATGGGGAAGTCGTCCTTGAATATAAACCTCTGATGAAGAAAGACAATGTTGTGTTACCTCTAGTACCAGAGCCACCAACAAAAGTAGCTGTTAAAAAGAAGGTTACCTTTGCAGATGAAGCTGAGGAAAGTGGCAAAAAAGGTTCAGATCAGGTTTTAAGGATTAAGCTTGTCATCAGTAAGAAAGAGTTGCAAGCTCTTTTGAATGAAGGAGGAGGATTAACAGTTGATGGGATGGTTCAATGTCCACTGCAGAGAGAACACAACTCCAATATTGAGATAATCAAGAGTGATGAGTTCACTGATGATGACAATGATTGTATAGGATGGAAGCCTGCTTTAGATAGCATACCTGAATTAGACTAGGTTACTAGTGAAGGGGAGCCTTGGAGCAACGGTAAAGTTGTCTCTGTGTGACCTAAAGATCACGCGTTCGAGCTGTGAAAGCAGCCATTAATGATTGCATTAGGGTAGCACCTTGGGCTTGGCCCTTCCCGGACCCTGTGTGAGCGCGGAATACCTTGTGTACCAAGCTCCCTTTTATACTAGCTTATTAGTCTTCTTTGGTCTTTAGTTTCCCATGTTGTAAACTTGCAATATAACTATAGTCAACTATAGTAAGATGCAAAGACCCAGATAGGTACCAAGAAAACAGGTACTACTGTTTTAGTTTCTCCTCCTAGAAGGACAGAAGTACTTCTTTTCTTAGTTCAAGTGAAACTTTACAAATTCAGTAGTTAGTCTTCTTCATTATATCAACTTTTAATTTCCCTTATGCAAGTTCAGGGGTCAAGGTTATTAGACTGCAAAGTTTAGGGGAGTAATCAGGACCAAAAATAGTTCAGGTTTGCACTGAATAAAATGTGCAAGTTTAGGGGGTCCCCAGATATTTTGCCATGTTAATATATTTACAATCTTGCTACTACTTCTAAAGAGCTTTGTGAATTATGAACACACACACCAACGTCGAAGCAGTCTGGAATTCTCATCTACAGCTAGTCCTCAACCTTACTCCATTTTTCCAATGTATAAGTGGAAAACCTCCCCTTGACTCTAGAAGGGCATGGTCACATGAAGATAGTTTAATAATTATGTGTGTTTTTCGCTTGTCGCTGGCGCCTTGTGCGAGTGAATAATACATTACTTGAGGGGATGTTAGTTCTACTCCGAAAAAGGATTGTAAATAAGAGGTCCTCTGCAAAGTTTAAGTGTGTACAGTAGTATTTTTCGAGACAAATTTATGGGGAAACTATATATTGTCCGATTATGTTTAAGGATGGAGCAAAACCATGTTCATGTATTGGTCATCGGGTGCCCTTAAACTTTGGGTAATGTAAGGGAAGAAAAGAAAAAAGGTAACCTAAGTGGATTGGCAGCAGCCATAGATAATGGGTGAGAGTGACTATTTGAGCCCTTTACACCAGAAAAGTCATCAAATAATACTGAGGTACTAACTTGGTTGGTAATAGAAATGAGATAGAAAAGATTTTAGGGTCCTCTATGCAGAAAAAACTATCTTAGCAAGTAAATTTGTTCGCCGAAATGTTTTGGTTAGCATTATCTCAAAGAATATAGAGATTAGCACATAACCTAAGTTGAAGCTTATATTGTTCCCCAATGGTTTATCAATTTATTTAAATTTATGAAGGCATAGGATCATTTTCCCTAATGAGACTCGGCGCGACTAACGATTAGTCAAGCTAGTGAGTTCCGGATACTGATTGATAATACCAAAAAGAAAAAAAGATGTTATATTCCTATAGGTAGTTAGATGTTATGCAATTTTCTGGTTAACTACACCACACAACTTATTGTTGCTCCCTCCGTCTCATATTATGTGTCGTATTTCTCTTTTATACGCCTTTTAAGAAATATTAATTAGGAAAGGAATTAGATTATTTTACCCTTATTTATGTCATAAGATATAATCTATCTTCAAGAATAATTATTACTAAGGGTAAAAAAAGGAAAAAAATAGTCAATTTTGACTTGAACTTCTAAAATGACAAATAATTTGAGATAACTATGACTATTAATACACTACTAGAAATCCGGAAAAAAGCGACCAAAACTTAGCGACCAAAGTTAGTCTGTGGGAAAAAGCGACCGAAGTTGGTCGCTAAACTAGCGAAAATAATAAAATAAATAAAAGAAACAAAATAGCGACCAAGTTTGGTCGCTACTTGGTCGCTATATTAGTCAAAATATTGACTGGACTGGTCAGACTTTCTTGGTCAAACATTTACTGAGATTAGCGACCAATGTTGGTCGCTAAAGTGGGACCCACCTTCAAAATTTTAATAATTATATTATTATTTTAAAAAAATTATAAAAAATAAATATATATAATATAAAAATAGCGACCAACGTTGGTCGCTAATAAAAGGGTAGGCAGATAGCGACCAACTTTGGTCGCGTAAATGGGACCCAGTTATACAATATTAATAATTATATTATTAATTTAAATATTATATGAAATATAATTAAATCTGATTTAAATATAGCGACCAACTCTGGTCGCTAAACTAAATTCTTGAAAAAATAGCGACCAAAGTGTGACGATCCGCCCCGTCATCTCATGTGTTATTAATCCGTTTTCCCCATTTCATGCTTCTTCATATTTCGTTATCGGTATGTGGTGTGTTAGAGTTGATTTAGATTGATTTTGATGAGAAATGAGACACTTAGGCTCTTTAAGGAAAGCTTAAGTTGGAAAAGTCAACCGGACGTTGACCTATGAGTTAGAGGGCTTGGATGTGATTTCCGGCGTTTCGGTTAGCTTCGGGAGGTGATTTGTGACTTAGGAGCGTGATCGGAAGTGATTTTGGAGGTCCGATGTAGAATCAGGCTTGAATTGGCGAAGTTAGTATTTTGGCGAATTCCGGTTGATGGGTGAGATTTTGATCCGAGGGTCGGAATGGAACTCCGAGAGTTGATGTAGCTTCTTTGGGTAATTTTGGATATGTGTGCAAACTTTCAGGTCATTCGGACATCGTTTGGTCGGGTTTTTGATCGAATGCGCATTTTGGAAGTTTTGAAGAAACTAGGCTTGAATCCGATGTGAATGGATGGTTTTAGCATTATTTGATGTGTTTTGATGATTGGAACAAGTTTGAATGATGTTATGGGTTATGTTGGTGCTTTTGGTTGAGGTCCTGTGGGCCTCGGGATGATTTCGGATGGCTAACGAGTTTTTGGAATTTCATACAGCTGAAGGCATGTTGATTCTGGTATTTTCGCTTTTGCGGTTCTTGGACCGCAGAAGCGGAGCTGCGATCGCAGAAACGGCGAGGAGATGGAAGGCAGGTTCCGCAGAAGCGGAAGAGCGGATCGCAGAAGCAGTACCGCTGGTGCGAAGGTAGAACCGTAGTAGCGGATTTTTGGAAATTTAATGAAGACCGCAAAAGCAGAAATCTGTCCGCAGAAGCGGTCCTGCATAAGCGAAAGCGGGACCGCAGAAGCGAAATATCGCTGTTGGCAAAAGGGTTATATCATTATTTCATCCGCGAGCTTATTTCATCTTTCCTCCATTGTGGAGCGATTTTGGGAGCTTTGGGCGAGAATTTTCGAGGGTTTTGACTGGGAATCGAATGGAGGTAAGTCCCTTGGCCTAATTATTCAAGTTTATGGTAGAATTAACATGGAAATTGGTTAAAATTCATTAAAAGGGGGTAAAGCTAGGGCTTGAGTTTTAATATTTTAAATTGGGATTCGATAGGTCATTTGAGCTCGGATTTGGGATTTCTTGGTATGTATGGACTCGTGGCAAGACGAGGAATCCAGTAATATAAGTTTTGTAATTTTTCGAGAAGTGGGCCCGGGGCTCAGATTTTGCTAGTTTCGAGATTTTTGCTATATTTTAATTGTTTTCGATTGGGTATTGTTATCTTGGCATATTGTGATGTATTCGCTCTGATTTTGGTTATATTCGACGCGCGTGGAGGCCGATTTGAGGGGCAAGGCGTCGCGAGCGAGGGATTTTACCGGTTCGAGGTGAGTAATGATTGTAAATGATATCCTGAGGGTTTGAAACCCCGGATTTGCACACCGTAATGCTATATTGAGGTGACTTGCATGCCGGATAGCGAGCGTGGGGTAGAGCACCGTTGGGGATTGCGACTTGTTCCGTCCCGATTGTTGATTTTACCGCGTATTTAACTATGACATGTTGTTTTTTCACTATGACTTGGGCTTATTGCCAACTGTTTGAACTTCTTGTGAGCTATCATCATTGTTTTCCTCACTATTTGAAATATTATTTGAACTCAGTCCATTTGAATTACACTATTTCATGAACTCAGCTATATTTTTACTCAACCTTGAGTTTTAACTGATATTTGAACTATTGTTTGAGCTGAGCATTT
>MU688754.1:14122-29880 GCA_026770625.1 Nicotiana glauca | reverse complement strand
GTATATAAATATGCAGAATGTTAACTTCTTTGGACTACAAACAATGCAGAATATATAGTTTGTACACTTGCAACTGTTAACCAAGTTTATTGCCAATGTGGACCACCTTTACATCTCTATAAACTTTTTAGCAATTATCAACAGCACTGTATATATACACACAGTAGTATATATGTGAGTAATTCAAATAATCCATCATGGTTTTCAACTTGATGTATCAAATATCCATAATGCTCTTTTCCTCAGCATATTTGCATCTAACCTGGTAATTCAATAATTTGGAAAAACTGTATTTTTTTCTCTAAATAATTTGTTATTTATTGTTGTTTGTAGGGCGATCGTATACATGCTTCAATTGGCAAGTCAGTTTTGCATCTTTTCAACACAAAAATTAATGAGCTTGGATTATATCTTATGGCGAACTTTATCGTTTGCCAAAACAAGGAGAGGTTCAACACGATAAAACATAGACTGATGCTGACGTTTACTCAACGGACAACAGTGACGGAAATAAGTGATGCACTTTTCCCAATGAATATCTTTGATCTCCGATCATATCATCAATTGATAAATAAAGTTGATGTTAACGAGAGTGAATTATTTGGTAATAATTGCTTTTTACCTTAATTTTATTTAACATATCTGTTTTTTAATTATTTTTTTCGTTAAATGCTAATAGTTTGATTCTACCTAATTTAACATCTTTTTATTTTGATCTTTATTATTAATAGATTGATGCTACTTATTTTAACTTATTTTTTTTCCTTTAGATGTTATCGGAGAAATTGTTAATTTTAGTGAGGTACACACGCAACAACAAGGTGAAATATCTAGGAAGTTTATGGATATCGAACTAGAAGAAGATGAGTAAGAATAAACAGACAGCCATGTATTAATGATATATTTTTAAAATAATAGATATCGAACTAGAAGAAGATGAGTAAGAATAAACAGACAACCATGTATTAATGATATATTTTTAAAATACATTTTATAAACTTTTTTTACCTTATTTCTATTTGACAGGAGGAACAAGTTATCTGCTACATTCTGGGCGAATTTGTTGATCAAGTTATACCTCACCTTTTAAGTTCTAACAACCAGCCTGTTATTGTTGTTATGCAACTCATAAAAGCCCATAAATTTCAAGGTAACATGAAACTACTCAATTTTACATTATTTTGTTAAAGTTATTCATTACATGTTACAAATTATTTGTTTTTTTAGATTCATATTCTGTGCGCAACACTTGGAATACATCAAAGTTGTACTTTCCATGAATTTAAAGTTCATCAATTCTTTAATCCATTTAGTAAGAGCACAACATTTTTAACTTTACTCCTTTTTTTTTCTGGAACTGTATTATCTTCCAAATTGCCTCTTTGTGTCCTTATTTTACATTAGCTCTTTTTTTTCCACCACATTGCTAATGTGCCTGTTAACAAAAAATTATTTTTGAAAGTTCCTGCCTTCAATGTCATTAATATTTGATTCCATGCCGAATACAGACTTGCAATAAAAGCATGTAATTTCTCTGCCTACACTATGTATCTAAGTGCTATTTACTTTTAACTTTCTGCCTCTCATTATAAAATATCTTATATTATTTAGTTTTGATTAGAGAAATTGTCGTCTTGGACTCCTATGTCCTTTACATGATACAACAGTGAATTCCGTACAAAAAGATTTGCAGCAATACTTATTATCTCCTCATATCAATCGTAATTGTCACATGCAACAACCATGTTGGAGAGCATATGTTGTACACGAAAATCACCCATTTATTCACCCACTTTGCTTTTGTCCAGGTCTTTAAGTACATCTTCATCTGCTGCACTATCCATGAATTCAAAGTTCCTCAACTCTTTAATCCCTTGACTAAGAACATGACATTTGCAAGGTTCGTCCATTGTATTTCTGCAACTAACTTATCTTCCAAATCGTAAATGTACCTATGTGCAGTGTATAACCAGCAACACTTCGCAGAAGCTATTTGTCGTCATCAAGCAGCACGTTGGTTGGCAGACTGCTTCGAGATGCGAGCGACCATGAATGATCCGGTTCCTGCCCGAGGTTTGTATCACTTCATCTTAACATTATAAAAATTTATCATACTAACATTATAAAATTTTTAACCTTAACTATATTGGAGGAAATCCCTTAGCTTAACTTTACTGTTTTATGTATGGTGTATGAATTTTAATGTTAATACATTAAATTGTCATTAAACATTTAGAATATAATGAATTTTTATTTTACATAAAATCCATTTGCATAAATATGTAGAGTTGGAAATTTTTTAGTTTTTATAATATTGGATGGAAAACATGCCAGTTTTGTTTTTCAGTGTAATCGTTTCAAATTTATGTTAGTTTTTTTCTTCGTATTAATGCATAGAAAGTAAATATATTAACCACTCTTATCATATTCAAAATGTACTTCAAATAGAATCAACTACCATTTTATGTTAACCTTCATGGAGCTGAGTATCTGTACTTTGTAATACTTATCTTCTAAAGAAAATTGCCAAATAAATGTTGGATTGTTTCAATTTCTTTATCATCACATAAAAACAAGCTACGTCTGTCGTCACTTAAATATGCATTTGGCGTAATGTTTAATTCTAAACAATCTCTTTTTTTTTTTTGCTAGCCAAGCAATGAATCTCTGCTTTTGCTGTGCACTCTTCCTCCAACCTAAAATTGCATTCTCTACCTTATGAGTTTATAAGAATTTTCCGAAGGAAACATAAACAGATAGTATAGGTTGCTCTGTCCTTGCCTCACATTTTGTAAAATCTTCCACTTCCGACACATGCCAGGTCTATTTATTCATTGGAATCGTTGGCCCTCATGTTAGTTTATTTCTTCATATTAATGGACAGAAGGGAAATATAGTGTCTATTTTTTTGACTTCTATTTAGACATAACTTTATGCCTCTCATCTAAATATCTTCTTATTATTTAGTTCTGATTCGCAAAATTCTGATGTTCGACTTATCTATCCTTTAAATGATAAAACACTGTATTACACACATAAAGGATTGCAGCAATATTTTTTTTCTCATCCTACCAATTCTACTTTTGAGAGGCAACAATCATCTTGGACAGCATCGGATGCATAGAAAACTTCAGCCATTTTTCACTAACTTTTGTTAACTTACCATCCACATCAACGGATTTAAGCACAAACAACAGCTCCAGGTCCTTTGTCCTTTACATGATAGAACAGTGAATTCCATACAAAAATATTTGCAGCAATACTTATTATCTCCTCATATCAATTGTAATTGTCACAGGCAACAATCATATTGGAGAGCATATTTGTACATGAAAATCACCCATTTTTTCACCCACTTTGCTTTTCTCCAGGTCTTTAAGTACATCTTCATCTGCTGCACTATCCATGATTTGAAAGTTCCTCAACTCTTTAATTCATTGAGTAAGAACATGACATTTGCAAGGTTCGTCCATTGTTTTTTTGCAACTAACTTATTTTTCCAAATCGTAAATGTATCTATGTGCAGTGCATAACCAGCAAAACTTCGCAGGAGCTGTTCGTCGTCATCAAGCAGCACGTTGGTTGGCAGACTGTTTCGATATGCGAGCAACCACCAATGACCCGGTTCCTTTCCGATGTTTGTATCACTTCATCTTAACATTATAAAAATTTATTATACTAACATTATAAAATTTTTAAGGTTAACCATATTGGAAGAAATCTCTTAGCTTAACTTTACTGTTTTATGTATGGTGTATGAATTTGTTGAAAGTAAAATGTTACAATTTTGTATGGTAGTCAACTTTTGCCACGAATCGTCAACTTTTATTTATTTACTTAACATACTAGCTACAAAAGGAGCTTCAAGAAGATAATCAAAGACACTACAAACCTTGATATTTAGTATGTAAAGAATAAAGGTAACTGCATATTAACTTAATAAATAGGGTAATTTCCATAGTTCTATCGATGTCTACATAATGATTAATTTTTGTGATTTTCTCAGCATTACTTACAATGAATAGTCAGCATATACAAAAAATATTTTATCACAAAGGCAATCAACCTGTTGGTTTGTAACAGAGTAGTAAATAGTAGATGATGTATTGAATATACTGTCACATCCATCAAATAATCATCAAATGAACCTTATTGTAATATGTTTGCTTGCAGCAAAGAAATACAAAGTAAAGGTTTACTACAGAACCTCATTTTCATTTTCTTTATTTTATAGAGCTACAATGAAGATAACGAGTTCATCAAATTTGCAAACACATCAGCCAAGATAAGTTCTTCTATTGCCGCAACAGTCGTTGAACAAGATCCGAATGCACAGTTATATGGAAATAAGATCAAGAGATGGTTTAAATAGAAGAAAACAGCTTTACTTTTTGCAGTTGTAACAGTTGGACAAACCAAAAATAATATTATAAGATAAACATTTTTGATTTGTCTTTCTTGGAAAACGTTTTGTTCAATACTTATCTTCCAATATGTTGAACATCACTTGCAGTTTCTGATTTTTTTTTCATGCACATGCCTATTCTTCCTTCGTATTTCCATTTCGCACGACTTACTTTGCTTTCGTTTTATAAGATCATTGATAGTTTTTTATTCTTCAAGTCGCTCATTATAGGTGGCATAGCATATGCTATTTCCAATAATTTACCATTGCATAGCAAGCTATTTTGTAAATGTGCAGCTGATCAGCAAATTATGTGTGCTATTCGAACATATGACAGGCTAATAGTGTTTTCGTTATCTAACCATCTTTATGATAATACTCAAAAGTGATCGGACTGAATTTACGAACGTTATTACACTAACAGTATGTGAAACTAAGCATGGCATAATAATGACAAACATAATCAATGTAAACTTTTAAACCAGCAACTACCATTAAGCATAAAAATTAAAATTAATCTTCGGTTTACAGCAAAATGACTTCTCTTTTTAACGATATGTAACTGTTAGCATGACTTTGCCTCTTAAAATAATACTATTCGTTCCAGTATTCATTGTATGTAATTTGGAAATGTAGTATTTTCTCTACCTATATACACCCCACGTTTTCCCACACCCAACCAACCCTCCTCACTTTCCTACCATTATCTTCACATGTCCATTCTCAACTTCTCCCCACTTTCACACTATACCCACTTCCCCACTAAAGTCAGCCCATGATATTATAAAATTACATCAATACGTAATTGTTAAACGAATAAAAATATACTGAAAAACAAAAACGCAGCAAACTACGACAATATTTCGTCAAAATTGCTTCTTCTAAATCACAATACACTCTACTCTCTAAATTTAATCCCCATAACAACGGTATGTTCTATAATCTGGTGTTTGCTTATTTGCGATTTACTTTATTATTCGTTACAGATGATTTTTTTGTTCAATGTTTATAAATGATACATATTTACTACTTCATCTTTTTTATCTACATTTTTGCTTCTCGCAATTAACAAAGGTCATTATTAATAATTTTCATGCATATTGAATGGCTCAAAACCTGTGTGAATGTTAACCTTACAGTTCCTTATGTTTTTAATTAATAAATAACTTAACTAATTAATTGAAATTACTGTTTCTGGGATTTCATATCTGTTTTTTTTCCAAATATAATATTTTCATGGACATGCATATATAAAATTTTACCACTATGTATTGTAATTAAGTAAGGAAAATTCTATTCAAGTAGTCAACTTCTTACCATACTAACTTACATTAGCCTGCTTAACATAATACTTATATTTCGATTAATTTTCTAACTTATATTAGCCTGCGTAGGTAAATTGACTGCTTACATGTTCAGAGTTTGTGAAACTTATTAAGTTCCTATTTATCGATTTTATTTTCGAATTTATACTATTTGTTTCACAATTACTTATGATCTCCTCTAGCATTCGAAAATGCTTCAACAACGTATTCTTCATTTTTATTGCTTGTGCATGCTCAACCAAGTAACATTTATATATACTAACGATGATTGCCCTTCATTCACCGGACAATGTATTTTCAAATAATTGTTTAAATACATTAATATGTTCAAATAATATGCATGTCCAATATTTTAAACTTGACATGTTATACCTATACTTATTGTTTCCTTGGTCCTATTTTAGATATGGCTAAAAATAGGCACATTCAAATTAATGTAACTATGAGTTCTCAAATGCAAGGAATGAGACAACGTTCAAGGGTATGCCGCCGCAACATTTATTCCTTTAATCATTCTGACTCAAAGGCTGAAGTCATCAAGAATGTTCCAACGGCAATACAAAATTTGTTAAGAGTTCGAAGGGCTGAACGAAGGGAAAAAGAAAAAAAATTTAGAGATCTGAGGGCTTCACTAAATGAACACATTGCAAATTATCAACACACTCGAGATGTCCTAATTGATGCTATTAAAAAAACTAAACTATCTGATTGGCATGCCTTATCAATTTTAGTAGATTCACTTGGACAACCTTTAGATAGTATTTTAACTGAAATTTATCACGAGGTTTGGCCAACTGAACCATTTTGGGTTTATATTCTTAAATTTGAAGCTGAGTGGGAGAACCGTCTGTACAAATATTTATAATTTGATTAATTAAGCTAAGTTATTTATTTGTTTACTATATTAACTGTCATAGTACTCATCATGTAAATTTATACTTTACAATCTCTTATGCGTATTTGAAATAAAATGTTTATTGACAAAAATATATATATATACGTACTTACAAATATGAATTCATCCTAACTATAATTGCAATAGATTTTTTGTTTATAAATAAAATTTAAAGTTCACGTATGTTCCTTTTGGTTAATATCAACTGTTACTATATATTTATATTAAACAATTAAGGCAATCGTTTGGGAAGTAACATACATAAATAATATGGCGGCAACTATGTTAGGAATGAAATATTAACACAAAGTTCACTCACCCTGATAAAGTCCCGTATAAACTTTACCGGATAATTTTTTTCTTTACAAATTTTATTTTTTTCAAAAAAATAACATAAAATTTAAAGACATAAATTATCTCAACAGTAAAAAATTATTAGTCTTCTCATATATGACCAAAAAAAAACTATTCTTAAATATTGGTTAATATAATAAATAAAATATATAACAAAAAACATATTCGCTATTTATAAAACTACCTTTTATTTGCTATGCGGTATATTTTATCAACCATGACGAAAAATATAATATTTTTTTATACTCTTTATCACATGAAAAATTAGAGCAAATAAATATAATACTATATTACTGGTGAAGCTATATATAGTATTCATGCCGAAATCACATGGAGAAATAGATCAAATAAATATAATTTTAAATAATTATTAATTGATTTCGACTTTTTATTGGGCTTGAAGTTTAAAATTAAATATAAGCGTACGAGACCTGTAGTTTATATTGGAAATGAAGTTGTGTAGATTATGATTCTTATCCAAATAAAGTTAAGATTTGTACAAGAACACCTCCAATCAAATTCCATTGTATCCAAGCCATTTACCTATTCTTTACCTCCTCAAACTGCTTGATTTACCTATTGAGTTATAGGAAAACAAAAAATTTGCAATCTTAACATAAACTACTCTAAATAGCTAACAGACTAAGTTATCTAGAAAGGAAATTAGTATTCTTAAGGACATGACGAGCTTCTTCAAAGTCGCTGACAAGGTCATACAGAACCATTTGATTAAACTGTTGCGATGACCATATTCCTTGACATATGTTCAACAATTTAATGCATGCTATCTTTATAGGAAGAACTAGGAGGGATTACCATATCACTTAATATTATTGTTATTTTGTACTCTTTGTATATTACGATAATAATTTATTTGCCCTAAGTTTTTATTGAAAAATATTAAATACATTATATGTGATTACACATGCACTTCATTTACTTAGTCATTATCATAAACGCATACTTTTACTTAATTAACTTACTTAATCATAGTAAGTTATTTTATATTTGAATCTCATTGCACATAACACAATATCTAAAAAGAATTTAATGTAGATAAAAAAAATTCCTACCTTAGTTGCCTCATTATCAACGACTATAGCTCAAATGGTTTAAAATTTACAATTGATCAAATATACAAATATGACACCATAAACAAAGTAAGAAAATTATTTATTATAATATTTGTCTCAACTTTTTCCGCGCATCGCGCGGGTACTTTGGTATTTTAAAATAAAATACCGAAATACCGATATCGTACCGAAATATATATTATATTACACAAAACACACATTATCAATTATAACATAAATATTAAAAATCTAAAATTTTACTTTCCTTTATTGTCAAAGTTCATCAATTAACTCTAAACAAGTAACAAGACATTCTAATTATCAAATATTCTTTTATGTACAATTTATTCTATTTGGGTCGATATTTGCTAGTTTTGGACAAATTTTTTGTCAACAAACATTTTCAGTTTTGTATTTTTGAGTATCTTAATTAAGAATATTAGAGTGTATGGCTCTATGCACTAGTTAGTATTCAAACCGAATAAACCGAAGATACCGAACCGAATAAACCGAAACCGAAAGGAGAAAAACCGAACCATACCGAATTTAATTAGGTATGGTATTGGTATAGGATTTTAAGAAATCGAATACCGATAATATCGAACCGAAATATCTAAATATCATACCGTACCGACCGATGAACACCCTTAGAGTTAAAAGACAAGTGTGAATAAGTAATAACCGAATAAGATCACATGCCTTTTAAAGATTTATGCCTATAATAATTTTGGTAATATGACAAGCAAGAACAGAAAGATAATTTCAAAGAAGATATTTTCTCCAAAAATATTCTACCCACGAAAATAAAACTTTTGGAAATATATAATAAAAAAAGTCACGTGCGAATCACGTGGAGTCCTGATCCTAACGAACGGATATTCGTATCATGTGAAATCTCACAAAAACAGAACCACAGACCTCACTCTCACTAACATTTTCTCTGTGAAAAAAATTAATTAAAATCGGGACTCTCTCTCTCTTACACATCGCTGTTATTCACTCTTTCTCTCTCTACTATTGCAATGGCTGGTGTGTTGGAAACCATCGCAGTTCCAGGCGCCGCCGCTTTTTCATCGGCGCGTTTGGCTCCTATAGCGGATTCTTCTTCGTCCTCCGGCCGTCGTTCCTCCGTTAATTTTTCTCAGTTCAGAGGACTTAAGTTCCAGCCGGTCCGGTCGCCGGTCTCCCTCAGCTCACAGTCAAAATCCGTTCGCCGTGGTGGACGAGTCGTTTGTGAGGCTCAGGAAACAGCTGTTCAAGGTGTTTCTACTCTTATTTCCCGTCAAATTCACTACTTAATGATGGATAATTGTTTTTATTGTGATTCTTTTGGCCTAGAACAACATATCTTGTTTCTTCTGTGATATTCAGGGTAGCTCAATAAAATTAATGCCGGAATCTATTCAATAAAATTTGTATATATTGTTATTGCTTAAATTTTCAGTGGAATGTTATTCGGGATTTCGGGTCATTTTGCTCCGACCTGGACCATTCACTAGCTGTTCAAGTAACTCTACTTACTAAGAACTTGAGTCTTGAGTAATGTATTAAGAAATATTCAAGGTTAAAACATAATACTATAATAAATTTTTTAATCTTTCTGTGTAAACTTGTTGGAGGCCCATTTAAAACTGCATTATTGAAGGGTAAATCTGTCGTTTAAGGAACAGAAGTTGAGGCAAGCTAGCAATATTTTTGTTCCAACACTATTTAAGTGATGTGCATCTCGTTCTAACTAGACTGAGAGCTTCCGCTGTACTGCTAATCAGATATCATTGGAATTCCTTACATTTCTTTTGTAAAGATAAATTTATTTGGTAATATGTATCTGAATTAATTTGGCTTTTCTTCTGGTTTACTTGCGCACTTTCTGGAGGTTGGTTACTTGGTTTTGCTATTTAGTTGTGTCATGACTCGCAACGTTGTCTTCTTCACTTCTCCCCCTCCCCACCTATACAGTCCCTGCCCAAGATCTTTTTCCCCGTCTTCCCGAACCAACCTCGCAGCTGCAACTTAGATTCTTAGCGTTGAACCCATTGTATTTTCAACATTATGGAATCTACTTTTTATTGCATTTTTTGTAGGTTTTTACACATAAATTTATGCTCCACAATTACTGGGGTTAAGATGAACCCGATGTCGCCACTCTAGATCCACCTCTGCCAAGTTGAATGTCGAAGACATCTAAGGGGCTATATGTGATTTTGCCTGGAAATTTGCTACTTACTAACCTTCTTAGAATTCATTTATACTCATTAGCTTGGTGACTCATGATGAGGTATGCTTTGGAACAACATAGAAGCTTGTACTGTCTCAAGCTTCTGTATCAACTTTCAGACACCTATGAGTACTTTGCCTATTGAGTAAAAGCATTTAGGCAATATGTTACTCCCTCCATTCTAATTTATGTGAACATGTTTGATTGGGCACGGAGTTTGAGAAAAATGAGGACTTTTGGAATTTGTGGTCCTAAACAAGTTAAAATGGGGGCCAGAGTATTTGTGTGGTTATAAAAGCTTCTTATTAAGGGTAGAATTGTAAGTCTAAGCTAAATTGTTTCCAAATTTAGAAAAGGATCATTCTTTTTGGAACGAATCAAAAAGGAAATAGGTTCACATAAATTGGAACGGAGGAAGTATGTAAGTTACTTTGACCTTGTGTTCAGATTTCGGAAATCTGTGCGGTTGACTTTGCGCTGGCTTTGTTCTTCAGTAAAGTGGGAAGCATTGCTTATGCTTTTGTGCGACTATAGGCATTGCACTAGTACATAGAATAATCCTTAGTTGAATGAATGAGATCAGATGTTGTAAATTTTCTCTTTGGCCTAACTTAATAGGATGTTAAGATATTCAATGCATCAGCTATCTCCTGTAGTAAATTTCGTATTGTTTCTCAGTTTTAGGTTGCTCTGATAAGCAATGCTTCTGCCACACTCCCATCATTTATCAGTTTTTTTTCTTGTCTAACATTGTTCATGGAAAATGCAGTGCCTGCTGTTACCGACAAAACATGGAAATCACTTGTAATTGAGTCCGATTTACCTGTCTTGGTCGAATTTTGGGCTCCATGGTGTGGTCCATGCCGAATGATTCATCCCGTCATTGGTGAGCTATCACAGGAATATGCCGGCAAGTTTAAATTTTTCCAGCTGAATACAGATGAAAGCCCCTCAACTGCAAGCGAATATGGAATCCGAAGTATTCCAACTGTCATGATTTTCAAGGACGGAGAGAAGAAAGATGCTGTCATTGGCGCAGTTCCCAAAACAACATTGACCACCAGCATAGAGAAGTTCTTGTAAAATGGTGCAATGCAAATATAGGTTATGGGAATTTAGCTGTTTCTCTTCTTTATATATTCTCTCTTTGCCTTCAACACAGGTAGAATATTCTGAATAAACCTGAAATGTTTCTGTATAGATTGCGGATATACATTCCTCTCCTCTTACTTTTGCATTACGTTAGTAACCGAATGTTACTCGTCAAAAAGAAAATGTTAGTAATTGAATTTCTTTCACGTCTGAAATTCACTGTTATTCTGTGCTACATTTTCCTTTAGAAGGATCCTTGTGTTGTTATTGCAGAACATGGCATATTGGCATCAGGTATGCTTGTAACTAAAAACTTCTACATGTAATTTTTGGGGTCTGTTGTATCTAATCAACGGCCGTTGTTGAAATTTCTTGTTTCTATGGTTTCTTTTCATCTTTCTTGAGTTGAGGGTTTATCGGAAACAACTTCTCTACCTTCCCAGGGTAGGGTTAAGGTCGCGTACATACTACCCGAGAGGTGGATATAGTCATATAGTAACGGGTTCAATTGAACCCATAACTTTTAGCACTGAGTACAAATTTATGTACGAAAATTCTCTGAAATTGTAATAAATAGTGGATATGAACCCATAACTTAAAAGTATATAATAAAGGGAGAATTACACAAAAATACAGCCCACCTACATACATTGCAACAGAATAACCCAGTTACAACTTTACAAATCTGTAGCCCATTAACAATAGGCCAATGTTTGAAAATAAGAATTTTTTTTTCTTTTTTTATTCAAATCTTCAAGCACGAAAATTCGGTGATTTTTTATTCTTCTTCCCCAAGTTTGTATATATTCCTATTCCAGCTACAAAAAATTCAAATTCATATATAATGCAACTTGAAAACTTTAAATTTTCTTCTTTTCCAAGTTCCAAATAGCATAAATAAAAAATAAAAATTGAAAAATTATTGCACGTTCATGATTTTGCAAATAAATTAACAAGAAAAGTCGATTTACACCTAGATTGAGCATATAAATTTTAATTTTAGATTTAACTACACATGTGCATTATATGTATAACGATGTATAACTTTGTATAAACTTGTATATACAATTTCTAATAATGTATATCATAAAAAAGACAAAGAAAGAAGAAAAGAAGAAAGTATCAAACATCCATTGATGCCTACTATACACGTACAATGTATATACACATTTACACATTAAAAATATATCTAATTTATACAACATTGTACGCATATATACATACTTATACATATTTATACAAGAATGTATAAGTTTGTATAAACACTACCTATACAAGTTTGCACTAGAAAACACCTTCTGTCCATCACCACATTATAGTTTTCGGTGGTTGCTAGTGTTGAATTTTTCCGGCGAGGTTTTGGTATTCAAATCTGGGCTTCACCTGTAGTAAAGGATGAAACAAAAACTTAGAGAAATAAGAAGGTATGAGACGAGGTCGCCAGAGATGCTCTTTTAGGCAAGATCTAATAGTTTTAAGCCACATCTGATAGTTTTTGGACTGATATGCCAAATTTTATTCTGGTTTTTTAACTTCTTTTTGTCAATTAACTCAAAAATCGAAATCTAATTGACATAACATGCGAGGATTATCACTAGTGTGTACCAAAAAAATCTGTAATTTTAGGGAGAAGGAAGAGAGAGGCGAGTGAATAGAGATTGAGTATGCTAGGAAAGAAGAAAGAAGCAAAGAAAAAAATCCTAGAAGTATGTCTTTAATAATGTGCTAAAGACTGAAACGTTTCTTTCAAAATATATACAACCTGGGCCAAACCGGGTAAAAGCTTCAAACCTGGGCCATTTTTAGATGGGTTGCTATGCCAAGTGATTAAAAGCGTAATTCTTTCTATAATAAATTCAATACTAAGAACCTTAAAGGTTGAACCCACAGGGTTTAAATCCTTGATCCGCCTCTGTACTACCCTCGCCGTACTTTTTTGTTATTGCTGTTGTTATTGTAGTATCTAAGCATTGCAGAGTTTTATGCAAAGGTAAAATGTATGATTTAAATTTTATGGGTTCAATCTTGAAGGTTTCTAGAATAACTCAATCTACTTTTGAAATTATGAATTTAAATTTAATATTTGTTAATTTTTTAGTAATCGTCAAATATATTTAAATTTTGTATCGAAAGTATATTGGTTTTATGCATAGTGCATTAATAGAACAACATACTAGAGCACCAAATTCCACTTATGCTATTTTCACCATCTTTTTTAACATTACATCTAATTTTCAAACTTATGCTTTTCGAAACGCGACCTACTGTTTGGCCGCCGGATCGAAAAGAGACCTACTGTTAGGCTCCTTTTCCCGAATGGGAGACGGTGACGCGAGAGTATAATAAAGACTTATTTTTGGTCTTAATTGTGATAGTTGATTTATCAATCTTTTTCCTATTTTTTTTACATAACTAGAAACTAAATAAAAAGTAGTATTAAAAATTACATACAACTTCTTACAATTAAAACATTGTTACAACAACAACAACTCAGTATAATCCCACAAGTGGAGTCTGGGGAGGGTAGTGTGTATGCACACTTTATTCTTACCCTGTGGGATATAGAAATTGTTCCCGATACACTTTTGTGGTCATGCCTTTCCCGAATCCCGCGCATAGCGAGAGTTTAGTGCATTGGACTGCCATATATTTCTATAAGATTTTATTTGGTTGAAAGATCTTTAAATATATCTCTATTCTTTTGGACAAAAGTTCTTCATCTTGTATAAAGTTTAAGATTTGAAGAATACGTATTAAAGGGTAAGTTTTTCATTCTCCATTGTACGAAACGATTGAAAATCCATTTAAATGGAAAAAATAGCTTTCTTTAATTTTTAATTACTAAAATATAACTTCTGAAATTTTAATTTTAATTTTAATTTTTTATATTTTATAATAATGAAAAAATATTTTTTGGATAATTTTGTATATAATAGTCAAATGATATTTACATGTCAAATGTTACATGTAGGGGTGTTCATGGTTCGGTTTGGATCGATTTTTTCCTAAAAAGAAACCAAACCAAGTAAGTCGGTTTTTCAAATATTAGAACCAAACCAAACCAATTAAGTCGGTTTTTCTCGATTCTGTTTATGTCGGTTTTTTCTTAAATATAAGATATACACTACCAAACACATATTCTGGCGACCACATTTTTAACGTAACACTATCAAATCAATTGTCCTTTGAGAAATCTATTATTTACTAAGTTATATTGATAATAATTGAATCAAATAGTGATGAATAATTTAAGGACTCAATTAAAAATATGTTATTTTTAAAACGAAATCAATTCTTACACTAAACAAAAGAAAACTATCAATCAAACTATAATGTAAAGGTAAAGAACTATATTAAAAGTGCAAACTATTAACATTTATCATAAATTTTTTGAAACTTTGTGTAACAATATTGATGATAGGCTATAATTACGTATTTTAGTCGATTATTACACTCTAATTTACTGCTCTTTAGTTGAGTTTGCGCTTTAATCGCTAATGTTTTGCACTAACAATATATTTTATGCCTTGTAGGAATGATTCCGAGCTATATAGATGTAATGGAATGAATTCAAGTGATTTGGAGCTTTGAAATCTGAGTAAAAGCCCAAGGAATTAAGCCGGGATAGTATTCGGGGGTCAAATTTGATAATTAAATACGAACGAAGACCCGAGGAGGCATATTATGTACTATCTAGTAAAATAGACATAACTTTTTGCTCACAACTCCATTTGGGCTTCACAATATATGGTTGGAAATCTAACTCAAAGGGCTACAACTTTCAAGTTTTACGTTTTTTCAAATTCCAAATGGAACAGGGTGAACAATCGCGGTTACGGTAGGACCGCGGCAGAACACTGTTGCAGATTCTGAAGGCCACTCTGGCCGCGGTCCTGGCGTAACCGCGGTAGGACCGCGGCAGGAAGCGTAAATTTCAGGGATCAAAGTGCAAAACACAGGATTTTAAGCCCTAAACCATATATTAAACAAAGGAAGCCAGCCAAAAGAAAGGGGAGACACTACTTTAGGGTTAGACAACACCCTTGGAGGCAAGAACACGCGAGGAATGATCACACCCAACTATGCCTTATAAAAAGACAATGCAGTCGTTGCAAATATAATCCGGTTTACAAGTCCGGAGTCGAATCCCACAGAAAACTAAGGTTTAGCTACAGCTGTTCACTATTACCAAGAAGACAAGCTTGAACAATTCCTAACTTATAGATATTTAGATTCTTGTGTTTAACTAATTAACTAATAAATTAAACTATTAAATTAACAACTAAATATACTAAGGGTTAGAGACAAGATTAAGGAGGTCTAGAGTTATGATTTCCCCAATTGTTGGAATCTTTCCCGCTATGTCTTCTATAATTTCGCCTAAGTATTCTCTAAC
>MU688752.1:3631-26843 GCA_026770625.1 Nicotiana glauca | reverse complement strand
TTTTGTCTTTTTTTGTCTTTTTTATTATATTGAGCCGAGGGTCTTTCGGAAATAGCCTCTCTGCCCTCTTGGGGTAGGGATAAGGTCTGCGTACACACTACCCTCCCCAGACCCCACTTGTGGGATTTTACTGGGTTGTTGTTGTTGTTGTATAAATATGAGGATGAAAATAAATTACTCAACAAATGATAGTTTTGGGAATAATTATTGGATTTTTGTACTGCTAAAAGAAATAACAAAAATAATTTTAAAAAGCTTTAAAAATTAGGAAAAAATCTCAAAATTCTTGGGCATACTTATATATGCATGTATATGCTATTTTGAGAATATTTCAACTATAAAAATAGGTAGGGAAAAATCAGGTATCAACAGCTGCCCCTCTTTACCCGAGAACGATAAAAGTGTTTTCGGGTAAAGACATGATGACCAATTTTGAACGGAAGAGACGACTTGAACAAAAAAAAAGGTTTTGATCGAGCTCTAGCTCCTGAGCTGCCTACATATCCCCGGTCTTACAGGAATCAGGTCATATGTAGTTCAAGATACATCGACGGAATATGCCAATGGATGTTTTGAAAAGGACGAACGCAATATTTAGGTTGGGAAGGATGGTCAGGGACGGATGGGCTGCGGGGACCGGAGCGAGATCGCTCCCGTTGTAATGGACGTTGTTAGTTGGTGTACCTGCAAATGAGAAAGACAAACATATCATGCATAAACTTAAACGTGATGCAAGTTTCCGTTGGACCATGAATGATGTCTTTGGACGGGTAGGATGACATCCTGGGCCATGAAGCGTATAATAAAGGATTTGCAGGCTATGAAATGACATTCTTGGGCTATGAAGATGATGCCTTCGAACCATGATGCCTTTGAATAATGATATGCAAAAGATAAAAGCGCAGTTCTCAGGCCATGGCATGGCGTTCTCAGGCTATGAAAATGGTGCCTCCGAACAATGACGCATTTGGACAATTTGGCGATATTTCAGCCCATGAAATGCAAGATTTGGTGATATTTAAGCCGATGTAAAGAATAAATATAAATGTCGGTATTTCAGCCAATGTAAAGATTTAAATAAAGTTGGCGATGTTTCAGCAAATGTAAAGCATAAATATAAATGGCGATATTTCAACCGATGTAAAGATTTAAATAAAGTTGGCGATATTTCAGCCGATGTAAAGCATAAATATAAATGGTGGTATTTCAGTCGATGGGGATTTAAATGAAGTTGGCGATATTTCAGCCATGCAGGATTAAGTAAAGTTAGCGATATTTCGGCCGATGTAAAGATTTAAATATAGATGGCGATCTTTCAGCCGATATAAAGATCAAAGTTGGCGGTATTTCAGCCATGCAGGATTTAAATAAAGTTGGCGATATTTCAGCCGATGTGAATAAGAGGTGGCGATATTTTAGCCATGCTGGATAGAGGTAGGGCTTAACATCGAAAGGCAGAAAGGTAGCCTTATGCAATGCAAGAAAAATGCAGATGGAGACAATGCTTAGTCTCAGAAGGCAAAAAGGTAGCCTTATGTAATGCAGGGAAATGCAGGATAGAGGTAGTGCTTAACCTCAGAAGGCAGAAAGATAGCCTTATGCAATGCAGCGAAAATGCAGATGGAGACAATGTTTAGTCTCGGAAGGTAGAAAGGTAGCCTTATGCAATGCAAGAAAAATGGAGATGGAGACAATGCTTTGTCTCGGAAGGCAGGAAGGTAGACTTATGCAATGCAGAGAAATGCAGATGGAGACAATGCTTAGTCTCGGAAGGCAGAAAGGTAGCCTTATGCAATGTAGAGAAATGCAGAATGGAGGCAGTGCTTAACCTCGGAAGGCAGAAAGGTAGCCTTAGGCAATGCAGGGAAAATACAGATAGATACAATGCTTAGTCTCAGAAGGTAGAAAGGTAGCCTTATGAAATGCGCAAAATAGAAGTGAAGAGTAACAAAATTCCTTAGCTGAGAGACGATAGCTGCTAGTTGATTGTCACTGTGTCTGCTCGCGATGTCGCGTGCGAATAGCACTTGTAAATAAGTGATAATTCTGAGAGTTGTAGTCTTGAAAGTATGAGTATGTAATAGTTTCTGATGATTTTATGTCTTCGGTGCCTGTATCTAAAGAAAAATTGTGAGTTTTGTAAAGGGGGAAGGTTAGTCCGTCCTCTAGTAGCCCCCGCTCTTCCTACTCGGCTCTTGTTTTCATTGGGGTAGCATCTCTAAACAAAACAATTTTGATAGTAGCCATGCATGTTTTAGTAAAAATATGATGTAAATACGTAATTTAAAATGATTTTCTTTTAGATGAACCGAAGACTGCGACGCGGTTCAAGACATTGCGACCTCTTTTGCTCCGGAATTTTGAGGGTCCACCTCAAAATTCTGCCCCAATTTACTGGGATGGTGTTTCTGACGGCTTCGTGCGATGAATGGCTGAAAGTTGACTTCGAAATTTTGAGGGTCCTCCTCAAAATTCTACCCCAGTTTCCAATATCGGGAAAAATGAAAATTTTATTGAATTTTGACCGAACCCATAGGGCTACCTATGTATCCCCTCTTAAATGGGAATCAGGTCAGACGTAGTTTAAATTACATCATACAGAAATTATAATGATAACACATAATGATGCTTGACTGCATTTGAATTAATCGGCTTTGGCCAGACTTCTCCATCCATTTCTGCGAGTATGAGGGCTTCTCCTGTTAGGACCCGGTGAACCATGTACGGGACTTGCCAGTTAGGAGAGAACTTTCCTTTGGCCTCATACTGATATGAAATATTTTCTTCAACACCAGCTGCACCGGTGTGAATTATCTCGGCTTGACTCTTTTGTTGAAGGCTCTGGACATCCTTTTCTGATACAATTGACCATGGCAAACTACATTTAGTCTTTTCCCGTCTATAAGTGCTAACTGCTCATAGCGACTCTTTATCCATTCATCATCTTCATGTTCCGCTTCCTGTATAATCCTCATGGAGGGAATCTCTACCTCGGCTGGAATGACTGCCTCGGTACCATAAACCAACATATAGGGTGTCTCCCTAGATGATGTACGGACTGTGGTACGGTATCCCAATAAAGCAAAGGATAACTTTTCATGCCACTACTTGTGTTTTTCTATCATTTTCCTTAGTATCTTCTTGATGTTTTTATTGGCCGCTTCTACAGCTCCATTCATCTGAGGTCTATAGGCTGTAGAATTCTTGTGCTTGATCTTGAACGTCTCACACATTGTTTTCATTAGATCACTGTTGAGATTTGAACCGTTATCAGTGATGATTGACTCTAGGATGCCGAACCGGCAAATGATACGGTCGCGGACAAAGTATGCCACAACCTTCTTGGTTACTGCCTTATATGATGCTGCTTCAACCCATTTGGTAAAATAATTAATTGCCACTAGAATGAACATGTGCCCGTTTGATGCGGCAGGCTCGATAGGTCCGATGACATCCATTTCCCAAGCGGCGAACAACTATGGTGAGCTTGTTGCATTGAGCTTGTTAGGAGGCACCTTTATCATTTTTGCATGAATCTGGTAGCGGTGGCACTTTCGAACATATTGGATGCAGTCCGTTTCCATAGTCATCCAAAAATATCCTGCACAGAATATTTTCTTTGCTAAGAAGAAATCGTTCATATGTGGACCACAGTTCCCTGCATGAACCTCTTCTAACAATCTGAATGCTTCTTTGCTTCGAGACATCTTAGTAATCCCAAATCAGGAGTCCTCCTATACAGGATTCCTCCGCTTTGAAAGAAGTGATTGGATAACCTCCGCAGTGTGCACTTCTAAGTAGTGTTTGCAAGTTCTGGATATTCTCCTATTGATAGATACTTCTTGATGTCATGAAACCATGGTTTTCCATCTGCTTCTTCTTCGACATGATCATAGTTTGTGGTTTGATCCTGGATTTTTACCGGGATAGGATCAATGAAGTTTTTATCTGGATGTTGAATCATGGATGATAGAGTGGCCAATGCATCGACGAACTCGTTCTGGACTCTTGGGACATGCCGGAATTATGTCTTTGTAAGCCTCTTCCTCAACTCCTGTACATGATACAAATACGGGAGTATTTTGGAGTTCTTGGTTGCCAATTCTTCTCAGACCTGATGTATGAGCAAGTCGAAATCCCTGATCACTTGTAATTCCTTAACGTTCATGTCAATGGCCAGCTTGATCCCTAAGATGCAGGCTTCGTACTCGGCCATGTTGTTGGTGCACGGGAACCTGAGTTTGGCGGACACCGGATAATGCTGGCCTATTTCTGATACTAGAACTGCTCCTATGCCAACTCCCTTAAAGTTTGCTGCTCCGTCGAAAAACATTCTCCAGCCATCATATGATTCTGCAATGTCTTCTCCTATGAAAGAGACCTTCTCATCGGGAAAATACATTTTTAGAGGCTCGTATTCTTTGCCCACGGGATTTTTGGCAAGATGATCTGCTAGTGCTTGTCCTTTGATCTCTTTCTGGGTCACGTAGACAATATCAAATTCACTCAGCAGGATTTTCCATTTGGCCAGCTTGCCCATGGGAATGGGCTTCTGAAAGATGTACTTCAGCGGATCCATCCTTAATATGAGATAAGTGGTATAGGCACAAAAATAATGCCTCAACTTCTGAGCTACCCAAGTCAGAGCACAACAAGTGCATTCTAGCAGGGAATATTGGGCCTTGTACGGGGTGAACTTCTTATTAAGATAGTAGATGGTTTTCGCTTTTCTTCCTATTTCATCGTGTTATCCCAAAACACGACTGAATTCCCCATCCAGTACTGCAAGGTAGAGCAATAGCGGTCTACCCGATTCGGGTGGGACCAGAACTAGCGGCGTTGACATGTATTCCTTGATTATGTCGAAGCTTTCTGACAATCATCAATATATTTAGTGGCGGCATCCTTCTTCAACATCTTAAAGATTGGTTCGCAAATTACAGTGGACTGAGCTATGAACCGGCTGATGTAATTGAGTCTCCCCAAGAAACTCACAACTTCTTTCTTATTCTTTGGCAGTGGCAATTCTTGAATGGCCTTAACCTTTGACGGATCCAGTTCTATCCCTCGTTGACTTACGATGAAACCAAGCAGTTTTTTGGTTGGAACCCCAAAGGCATATTTGGCAGGATTCGGTTTCAGATTGTACCTTCTCAATCTGTTGAAGAACTTCCTCAAATCTTCCATATGGCCAGTGTCTTTCTTGGATTTGATGATGACATCGTCTAAATACACCTCAATCTATTTGTGTATCATGTCATGGAAAATAGTAATCATAGCGCTCATGTAAGTGGCCCTAGCATTCTTTAATCCTAACGGCATCATATTGTAATAATACATCCCTCACAGCGTAATGAAAGTTGTTTTCTTCGCGTCTTCTTACTCCATCCATATTTGATGGTACCTAGCAAAACAATCGATGAATGACTGCAGCTCATGCTTGGCGCAGTTGTCAATCAGGATGTGTATGTTTGGCAAGGGGAAGTCGTCTTTCGGACTGGCCCGGTTGAGGTCACGGTAGTCGACACAGACTCTGACCTTCCCATCCTTCTTCGGTACTGGCATAATGGTTGCTAACCATGTTGGATACTCTACTACCCTGAGGACCTTGGCTTTGACATGTTTGGTAACTTCTTCCTTGATTTTCAAACTCATGTCTGGCTTGAACTTCCTGAGCTTCTGCTTTACCGGTGGACATGTCAGATCTATTGGCAGTTTGTGATCTACAATAGATGTACTGAGACTAATAATATCATCATATGACCAGGCAAATATGTCCTCATATTATTTTAAGAACTCAGTGTACTCTTCCTTTTCTAACGGTGACAGGTGAACACTGATGCGCGTTTCCTTGACATTCTCCGTAGCCCCCCAGTTGACGACCTCAGTTTCATCCAAGTTAGACTTGGGCCTATTATCAAAGTACTCAATTTCTTTAACGACCTCTTCTGCTATATCATCCTCTTCTGAGTCTATATCTGTTTGTTGCGTTATCTCATCGCATGTCACATTCGTCGGTTCATCAAGATAAGTAATAGTAATGTTGTGTAAATAAAGTAAATGATAGAGAAAATAATAAGAGCGAGATTTATAAGAAACTAAAATACTTTGATAAATTCCAAAATTGTTTTGAACATCGGAGCTCTTATCAAAATTTAAAGATAATACGGAAAGGAAATCAACTAGCAAAAAAGTAAAAGATAATGCATATTGCTTTGTTCAGCCTTGCTACCCCGAAACTTTCCTGGCCTTGGTGGTCGTGATGGACCAGTTGTTGAGACGCGCTCCTTGGCTCATAGCTTGTATGGAAGGGCCTTCCTCCCTTTCCTCCTAAAAAATGACATGACAGTCCATATCGTCTTCTTCTAAGAAAAGATTCTTCATCGCTACCAATATTTCTTCTTCCTCTGACCCATACAAGATGTTTGCCGGCTAGAAAGTCTGTTCCAGGCGAGGTATCGGTTGATCCAGCAGATAGCAAAGGCCGTGACATGGTGGTGACCAGTTCCTGAATTATTTCCAAGTATATCCATATCCGAACCCGAACGTGGTGCCATGCTTCTTCATTTTGATAGGCTTGGTAATTCCATGGAGGTTTTTGCCGAGCCCTTTTCCAGGTTCATGCCTGCTCTAATTTAGTATTCTTTCTATCTTATTATCCCACCACTTATCTTTGTCCACAGCATTAACTCGCTTGATGTGATGGTAGGTTTCTCCACCTAACTTCCTTCTTCCTCCAATCGTTGGGATGGTCTGGCGACTGTATATGGGGTTACTACCATCGCCATGAATAATCACCTCTTGGTGATTCCACTCGAACTTCACTGCTTGGTGTAGGGTTTATGCTGCAGCTCCAGCGGCGTGGATCTATGGCCGTCCCAGTAGTAAGTTGTAAGATTCTAGGATGTCTATCACTTGAAAATCGACATCGAACCAAGTTGGTCCCATTTGCAGACATAAACTAATCTCCCAATAGTAGACCTTTGGGAACCATCGAAAGCTTTGACATTGATAGCCCCATCCTTGATTTCATGTATACTCTTCCCCAATGTTTTGAGGGTCACTAATGGACAAATATTGAGGCTGGACCCTACATCAATTAGAGTCCTGGTGATGAAATAGTTTTCACACTGCAAAGTGATGTGCAACGCTTTTATAACGACCCGACCGGTCGTTTTGAACTTTTTCACTTTGATCTCCAGTTCTCAGGCATGACTTGCCCGTGTTGCGTATTATGACTAATGTGGATCGTTGGTTTTGGTTTTCAGGTAAATTTGGGATGAATTTGAAAGAACAGTTTCAGTTGAAAGGTTTGACTGAGAGTTGACTTATTTGTATATGAGCTCGGATTAGAGTTTTTATGATTTGTTTAGCTTCATTAGATAAATTGTGACTTAGGAGTGTGATCGGAAGTGATTTTGTAGGTCCAGTGTAGAATTAGGCTTGAATTGGTGAAGTTAGTATTTTGGCGAATTCCGGTTGATAGGTGAGATTTTCATCTGAGGGTCAGAATGGAATTTCGAGAGTTGTTTTACCTTCATTAAGTGATTTGGGATGTGTGTGTAAAGTTTCATGTCATTCAGACGTCGTTTGGTTGGGGTTTTTTATCGAATGCGAGTTTTGGGAGTTTTAAAAGAACTTAGGCTTGAATCCGATGTAAATTGATGATTTTAGTGTTGTTTGACGTGTTTTGACGATTTGAGCAAGTTTGAATGATGTTTTAGGATCGGTTGGAACTTTTGGTTGAGGTCCCGGGGGCCGCAAGGTGATTTCGGATGGCCATCGGGATGAATTTTGGATTTGTTGTATTTCTGAGTTGCTGGTTTCTGGTATTTCCGCATCTGCAGAAAGGGGCCGCAGATGCGGTAAGGGAGACGCAGGTGCGGTAAGGGAGACGCAGGTGCGAGCTTCTTGAGGAATTGTTCTTCCGCAGGTGTGAGCTTGGAGCCACATCTGCGATACTGCAGATGTGGCGTGTGGACCGCAGAAGCGGATAAGGACCTTAGGGTGTTCCGCTGAATCGAGAAGAAGTCCGCAGATGCAGTGTCCGCAGAAGCGGATTTAGACCACAAAAGCGGTCCTGAGAAAAAGTGTAATTTCTGCAGAAGCGGAGGGTAAACTGCATAAGTGGTAACCGCATATGCGGTAAAGTAATCGCAGATGCAAAATATCTAATCAGAGCAGAGTTTTAAAAGCTCATTTTGTTCCGCGAGCTAAGGTATTTTTCCACTATTTTTGAGCAACCTTGAGAGCTTTTGGATGTAAATTGAAGAGGGTCTCGACTGGGATTGATTGGAGGTGAGTTCTATGATCTTTAAACACGATTATTATGTGAAATTAACCTTGAAATTTATGGAAATTAAGCCTAAAATTGAAGAACTAGAGCTTGAGTTTTTGGTATGTCAAATTGGGATTTGATGGGTCATTTGAGCGCGGATTTGAGAGTTCTTAGTATGTATGAACTCGTGAGAAGATAAGGAATCTATTAATGTGAAAATTTCAGAGATTTGAGAAGTGGGCCCGAGGCTCGGGTTTTGGTAATTTTGGGATTTGTGCCTGTTATTGATTGTTTTCACTTGGGCTTTATTCCCTTAGCATATTGTGATCTATTCGCTCTGTTTTTGGATAGATTTGACACGCTTGGAGGCCGATTTGAGGGGCAAAGGTGTCGCGAGCTAGAGATTTTGCTGGTTCGAGGTGAGTAATGATTGTAAATGATATCTTGAGGGTTTGAAACCCAGGACTGCACATCGTAGTGCTATATTAAGGTGACTTGCACGCCGGATAGCGAGCGTGGGGTAGAGCACCATTGGGAATTGTGACTTGGTCCGTCCCTATTGATGATTTTACCGCGTATTTGACTGCAACTTATTTGTTATTATCATGGTTTGGGCTGATTGCCATATTTTGGGGTTAATGCCGACTACTTGAGTCCTCTATGGATTTTTATCACTCTTCCCTCACTATTGTATATACTACTTGAACTCAGTCCTATTGATTATACTGTTTTACAAACTCAGTCACTTTAATTGTATTTTGAGACTTAAATGACATTTCCACTATTGTTTGGGCTGAGCACTACTATTTTATTGATGCCCGAGAGGCTTATGATGTTTTCTAGACTGAGAAGGCTTTCAGGCCTTGTGTGTGATGTGAGAAGGCTTTCAGGCCTTGAGAGTGATGTGAGGAGGCTTTCAGGCCTCGAGTGTGATACGAGGAGGCTTTCAGGCCTCGAGTATGATACGAGGAGGCTTTCAGGCCTCGAGTGTGATGTCAGGAGGCTTTCAGGCCTCGAGTATGATGTTAGAAGGCTTTCAGGCCTTATGTTGATATAGCGCTTGGGCCGTAAGGGGCCCCTTCGTAGTCTGAATACCCACAATGAACGCGGGTACCTATGTGATATGAGAGTGAGCCCGAGGGGCTGATATTGTGCTAAGTGACTGATACTGAGCCCGAGGGGCTGATACTATTCTGAGAGATTGATATTTAGCCCGAGGGGCTGGTACTATTTTGAGATATTGCCCGAGGGGCAAACTTTTTTGTGCTCATCTTGCATATTTACTTGCCCTTTTTACCTGTCATACTATGGTATTTGTGCCCGAGGGGAAAATTTTCTGTGCTTATCGGCACTAACTGTTTTGAAATCATTTCGTAACTGTTGAAAATATTACTTTCAAAGGAGATTTAAACTGAGCCAAGATATTTCCAAAGATTTCACAGTTTCACTGTTTTCTCAAAGGATTGTTCCATGCTGCTATACAGCATGATGGTTTGTTTTACGTGATTTCTTACTACTTAGTTATTATTTACCTTTATTACTCACTGAGTTGGAGTACTCACTTAACTCCCTGCACCTCGTGTGTAGATGCAGGTATTTATTCACCCGATAGTGGGTTTGGGCCGATCAGAGGAAGAGTTACATAAGTTAAGGAGGTGACTGCCAGCATTCGCAGCATCATGTTTTCTCTCTTTTGTTCATTATTCCGATTTTGTATATTTTAGGCCTTGTAGTGGATTTACATCTGATAGATGCTCGTCACTTATAACACCCCGATTAGGGCTGTGTCGGATTGTATCTCCGCTAATTAATATTATTAAGTCATAAAAGACGAGTTGGGTTAGTTGGCTGGCCTCGTCCTCACGAGAGGCACCATCACGACCAGTGTGGAGTTTGGGTCGTGACAAGTTGGTATCAGAGCCTAGGTTACTAGGTCTCACGAGTCATGAGCAGGTTTAGTAGAGTCTCGCGGATCGGTACGGAGACGTCTGTATTTATCCTCGAGAGGTTGTAGAACCTTTAGGAAAACTTCGCATTCTTGGAATTCTTATCGTGCGTCCTTGATTTGGCTGGAAAGTAAACTCCTGAAATTCCTTCCACGCATTTGTATGTGCACATGAGAGCTTAGTATCCGATATGCCTTGATGGCTTGTGATTCCCCGATCAAGGGGCGAGATGTGATCTCTGTGAGTTTGATGTTGGGCTAGTATGGAGGACTTGAGGCCAGATATTTGCCTATGGCTTGATCACTAAGGTGCTAATTGTGTGAGTAAGTGTTTTGAACTTATATGTTCGACAGTGTCACCTATTAGTGGAAGTGATTGTTGAATAGCTATGTGATGAGTATGTTAGTACGGCGGGATGTATCTATGTAACTTGGAAGTGACTAGGAAGGCCTACGGGATGATAAATGAACTAGTAAGTGTATGATTCCATTGTGATTGGATGTGTAGCTCCGAGTTATGGGTACGTGAAGAATCTTTTCGTGTCTCCTAGATGGGAGTGAAGTAAATTTCATGTTGTGGTATGACTTCAGACTCAGGAAGACTAAATAACTGTGTAATATGTATGGAGGTGGAAGGTATTCGGAAACGTTATATTGAGGCGACGTAGGTGGGTTATCTCATGTGTAGTGTTCTGAAGTGGTGTGATCCTTATGTGTATGTTAGAAGATCTCATGTGTAGTTAAAGGGTACGTGTTGAAATTTGAAATTTTGGGTCGCTTAAGAGCGTGGGCTTAACTGTTACAGGGATGAATGTGAGATTTGTAGAACATTTATAGTACTAGATGATCTGTGTTTTCACAAACTTATAAATGATTTGAGTTTAATCTCACTACAGTATTGTGGCATCAATAGAGTAAAAGTGTTATGAGATATTGAGTGTATCTTGATCTATGGCTTCGAGCCAAGTGTGGGAGTCTGCTGTGAGTAGTTGATTGCACGGTTAGGTACTATGTTGGTTCCAGTTTGGAGCAGGCGATTACATTAGCTATGGCTAGAGTAAAGGGAAATTTTGTCGATGGCTACATTATGCTTCATGGGGGGAGAGAATCACAGGATGTCTTAAGTTGTTGATGGTTAATAATACTCGTTGAATAGAGCAGGAAGTTTCCTGGTCGTATCAGGACGAGGATTTCATTTTGCGGCATCGGAATGCCAATGAGGCACGGGTGGTCCCATTCGTTGGGTCGGGTAAGTTGTAGTTTGAATAACAATGAATGACTTTCGAGAATGGTTCTAATGTGTTCAAGATTCTGCAGGAAACAATTGGGTATTTTATGTTGCATGTGTGGTTAGAAACTGTATTTTCATTGCAAGAGGTTCAGATTTATGGTATTTCTGGGTTAATTATGGGGTTCTATGTATCTGTATCAGGAAAGTAAACGTAACGAATTCGGATTCGCAGGAATTTCTTCAAATTAAAGTATTCGGGAGCGTGATGTTTCTGGTAATATTTGAGAGTATGGCGGCTTATGGGTCTTAGATAGTATGGTCTTGTGCTTGGTTCTCATGTAGTGAGCCTGGGTTGAGGAATTGTGGTGCTACAACAAGAGGAAAGATTAAGTTGAGGATGAAACATAAGGAAATTTAGATGGATGGAGTATCTTGATAGTAAACCAAATCGGTATGGTTAGGCTATGATTAATTCTTTGTATGTGTTTGAGGTAAGGGGTGCTTACATGTATTTTGCAGCAATGCTCATGGGTTTGATGGCTTGCTTAGCTTGGTCTAGTTAGAATGATTCAGTCCTGGCAGTTTAATTTATTCAAATGGAATTGGGAGAGTTCTTATTGATTTCTACCGTAGTTGAAGATGTCCATTTTCTATGAATATAAGAGACATGGGATGTGTAATGATTTTTCTTCTAGATGGGATCGATGGAAGTTCTTGAGTATTTGAGGGCATAGATGTTTGTGGCTCGGAAAGGAGATAAAAGTTTTCCTGTTATCCTTGGATGGTATGGTATATGTGGTATGTTGTGGAGGATCGAGATTTCAGTTCAGTTTTGAAAAGAAGTTCAGAAAAATTCTAGGGGTAGCCTCAGATGATTAAGGAAAAGGTATTTTTATTTGGAAGTTATTTGACAAGAGTATGGGTTTCAGAAAAAGTGCAATGTGATTAAGTTGATGGCACTTCAGTAGTATTGCGACACTTTCTTGTTGGGTCGACTGGTGATATTCGGGTTGCTTGGTGGCACGGGGAAATCTTAGAGTATCTATCATGGAATGATTGGGTATTAAAGGTATGGCATGTGTTCGGATGGCAAAATTGGGATCGGATGTGGTGATTCAAGTGTTGTGCGGATGTGGAGATGGATGTTCTCATAATCAGGCTATGATGGGGTATGTTAGATCCGGATGTGATGTTGGGGTTTAGACTAGTTGTCTCCGTGTTGGGTTATTCAGGACTATTGTGCTA
Organism: Nicotiana glauca; assembly: GCA_026770625.1. Taxonomy (NCBI): domain Eukaryota; kingdom Viridiplantae; phylum Streptophyta; class Magnoliopsida; order Solanales; family Solanaceae; genus Nicotiana; species Nicotiana glauca. The sequence continues at coordinate 14,144 of MU688752.1, read as the reverse complement.
TGGGCTATGCCGGAATGCCACGGGTTGAGTGGCGAGCTGTGTCGGAGTATATCCTGGTAGAGTGGTTTTATATTTTGAAGACCCAGCAGACGGCTGGGAAGGATTGTATTTCTTACACGGGCTCTTGTGACGAGTGTCAGCACTGAGGCTCCTTATATTGATTCAATTCCGGTATTGAGAGAACAACTTCGGGATTTCCTTAATAAGGAGTTCGTTGGTAGGCTAATGCGGATAGTGTTCTAGCTTGAGTTAGCTCGGTTGGCTCCGAATTACATTGTGAGGGATAGGTTAATTTGATCGTTATTGAGCTTGTTAGTGATCTGGGGAGATCTATGAGTTGCTTTTTTGTGTTGTAAGACGTTATGAATTGTTGGTTATGGGCACATCAGGTACTGTTCTATTGGGGTTCATAGTGGAAGTCGAGCGGGGAGAATAATTGGGTGTCATTCAGTGAATGACGTGTCGGTTGGGTTTTATCGGGTTTGCGTGGTGTGTGTCATTTGTTTCACCGTGGGGGTAATGATTTTCTTTGGTTCCAGATATCAAATTTTGCGTGGCTATCGATTTTGAGCGGAGTGACTTGAGGTGTTCCATGTGTAGCAGTGTTTGGATAGGATCGCACATTGTAGCGAGGCTACATGGGGATATGACCTTTCGAGGTAGATTCATGTGTACTATTTATAAGATGTCAGACAGGGTCTCAGCTTTGTGTTGTGATGGTGCTGATGAGCGTGAGGTACAACTCTTTCGTTTGGGGTCATTTTCATGATTTGAGTATGTCCAGATTGTTTCTTATCGGTGCGCGAGTTATGCGAGTTGTGGCTTAGGCCTGCATTAATGTGTCATGTTACCAGAGTGGTGTGTTGGATTCGAGGTTATCATTGGGGTCATTAATGAATACAAACGGATTTGATTTCAGCTTATTGGAAGGACAATGTCGAGGTTCGGCTCAGAAATCTGTTATGGTATTAGCCAAAAAAGAAGTGACTTCATGAATGGTTGACCTGAGAAAATGGTTATGATTTATTGCATGTTTCCTTTATCATTGGCAGTATATGAAAGTGTGGAATAAGACCTTAGTTGATAAAAGGTTTTCTACCTGTATTCGGGTGTTTTGTGCAACTGCTGTGAATAGAAGTTATCGTTTTGAGTGTTTTAGTTATGTGGTATATCGTATAATTGCACCTGAGGTTGCAGGGATGGGTTATTACAGATGGTTCGGGCTTATTCACAATAGAGATGTGAGGTTCTAATCTTGTGTGTGAATTCGGAAAATGAAATGTGGTTCTATAACTTATGGGCTGGATTAGATTGTGTGATTTTAGTTAAAATGCATTATCGGACCTATATAAGATAGGGTGACATGGGATCACCCCCGGGTATATGCATGGTAAGGTTATTTAGTAATTGGTTGGCTTTTAGAACAACTCTGGGTACGTTCGAGGACGAAGGTGTGTTTAAGTGGGGGAGAATGTAACGACCCGACCGGTCGTTTTGAACTTTTGCACTTTGATCGCCAGTTCTCAGGCATGACTTGCCCGTGTCGCGTATTATGACTAATGTGGATCGTTGGTTTTGGTTTTCAAGAAATTTGGGATGAATTTGAAAGAACAGTTTCAGCTGAAAGCTTTGAATTTGAAAGGTTTGACCGAGAGTTGACTTATTTGTATATGATCTCGGATCGGAGTTTTTATGATTTGGTTAGCTTCGTTAGATGATTTGTGACTTAGGAGTGTGATCGGAAGTGATTTTGGAGATCCGGTGTAGAATTAGACTTGAATTGGCGAAGTTAGTATTTTGGCGAATTCCGGTTGATAGTTGAGATTTTGATCCGAGGGTCGAAATGGAATTTTGAGAGTTGTCGTAGCTTCGTTTAGTGATTTGGGATGTGTGTGTAAAGTTTCAGGTCATTCGGACGTCATTTGGTTGGGCTTTTTTATCGAATGTGAGTTTCGGGAGTTTTAAAAGAACTTACGCTTGAATCCGATGTAAATTGATGATTTTAGTGTTGTTTGATGTGTTTTGACGATTGGAGCAAGTTTGAATAATGTTTTAGAATGGGTTGGCACTTTTGGTTGAGATCCCGGGGGCCTTGGGGTGATTTCGGATGGCCATCGGGATGCGGTTTCATAGATGTGGTAAGGGAGACTCAGGTGCGAGCTTCTTGAGGAATTGTTCTTCTGCAGGTGCGAGCTTGGAGCCACATCTGCGATTCCGCAGATGAGGCGTGTGGACCGCAGAAGTCGATAAGGGCCTTGGGGGTGTTCCGCTGAAGCGGGAAGAAGTCCGCAGATGCGGTGTCCGTAGAAGCGGATTTAGATCGCAAAAGCGGTCCTGAGCAAAAGTGTAATTTCCATAGAAGCGGTAACCGTATATGCGGTAAAGTAATCACAGATGCGAAAATGTCTGATTAGAGAAGGGTTTTAAAAGCTCATTTTGTTCCGCGAGCTAAGGTATTTTTCCACCATTTTTTAGCAACCTTGATAGATTTTGGATGGAAATTGAAGAGGGTCTCAACTGGGATTGATTGGAGGCGAGTTCTATGATCTTAAAACACGATTATTATGTGAAATTAATCTTGAAATTTATGGAAATTAAGCCTAAAATTGAAGAACTAGGGCTTGAGTTTTTGGTATGTCAAATTGGGATTTGATGGGGCATTTGAGCTCCGATTTTAGAGTTCTTGGTATGTATGAACTCATGAGAAGATAAGGAATCTATTAATGTGAAAATTTCTGAGATTTGAGAAGTGGGCCCATGGCTCGGGTTTTGGTAATTTCAGGATTTGTGCCCGTTATTGATTGTTTTCTCTTGGGCTTTGTGCCCTTAGCATATTGTGACGTACTCGCTCTATTTTTGGATAGATTTGACGCACTTGGAGGCTGATTTGAGGGGAAAAGGCATCGCGAGCTAGAGATTTCACCGGTTGGAGGTGAGTAATGATTGTAAATGATATCGTGAGGGTTTGAAACCCTGGACTGCATATCATAGTGCTATATTGAGGTGACTTACACGCCGGATAGCGAGCGTGGGGTAGAGCACCGTTGGGGATTGTGACTTGGTCCATCCCGATTGATGATTTTACCGCGTATTTGATTGGAACTTATTTGTTATTATCATTGTTTGGGCTGATTGCCAAATTTTGGGCTTAATGCCGACTACTTGAGTCTTCCACGGATGTTTATCACTCTTCCCTCACTATTTGATATACTACTTGAACTTAGTCCTGTTGATTATACTGTTTTACAAACTCAGCCACTTTAATTGCATTTTGAGACTTAAATGACATTTCTACTGCTTTTTGGGTTGAGCACTACTATTTTACTAATGCCCGAGAGGCTTATGATGTTTTCTGGACTAAGGAGGCTTTCAGGCTTTGTGTGTGATGTGAGAAGGCTTTCAGGCCTTGTGAGTGATGTGAGGAGGCTTTCAGGCCTCGAGTGCGATATGAGGAGGCTTTTAGGCCTCTAGTGTGATGTGAGAAGGCTTTCAGGCCTCGAGTATGATGTGAGGAGGCTTTCAGGCCTCGAGTGTGATGTGAGAAGGCTTTCAAGACTTATGTTGATATAGCACTTGGGCCGTAAGGGTCCCCTACGGAGTCTGCACACCCACAGTGAGCGCGGGTACCCATGTGATATGAGAGTGAGCCCGAGGGACTAATATTATGCTGAGTGACTGATACTTAGCCCGAGGGGCTTATAATGTTCTGAGAGATTGATATTGAGCCTGAGGGGCTGGTACTGTTTTGAGATATTGCCCGAGGGGCGAACTTTTATGTGCTCATCTTGCATATTTACTTGCCTTTTTTACATGTCATACTGTGGTATTTGTGCCCGAGGGGCGGATTTTTTGTGTTTATCGGCACTAACTGTTTTGAAATCATTTCGTAATTGTTGAAAAGATCACTTTCAAAAGAGATTTAAACTGAGCCAAGATATTTCCAAAAATTTCACAGCTTCACTGTTTTCTCAAAGGATTATACCCTGCTTCTATACAGCATGATGGTTTGTTTTACATGATTTCTTACTGCTCAATTGTTATATACCTTTATTACTCATTGAGTTCGATTACTCACTTTACTCCCAGCACCTCGTGTGCAGATGCAGGTATCTATTCACCCGGTAATGGGTTTGGGCCGATCAGAGGAAGAGTTACATGAGTTAAGGATGTGACTGCCAGCGTTCGCAGCACCATGTTTTCTCTCTTTTGTTCATTATTTCGGTTTTGTATATTTTAGGCCTTCTGGTGGATTTACATTTGATAGATGCTTTGTGACACCCGGATTAGGGTCGTATTGGGTTGTATCTCCGCTAATTATTATTATTAAGTCATATTTAAGCTATTTATTTATGTTTAACTATTTTTTAAAAGACGAGTTGGGTTAGTTGGCTGGTCTCGTCCTCACGAGAGGCTCCATCATGACCATTGTGGGGTTTGGGTCGTGACAGCTTTATTGTGGCTTAAACCTTCAGGGGGAAACTCATCCTCATGGAAAGTGATTTTGTGACTCTCCAATATCTACTCCACCATGTTTGCCATCTCTCATCCAGTTATGTTACTGGGTACATATGCCTCACATAGTATATTCATTAGGGCATTCTTATGTGTCTCGGAGCTTTGCGGCATAGCTAAGATGGAGATCTGTGCTGGTATTTTATTTAGTTGATCAACAACTGAGTATTCTTTTGCCTGTATCATTCACTAGAGATCATTGGGCCCAGTTTCAATAGGTCGCCTAGAGGCCTGCTTAGTTGATTCAACTAAGTGCACTGGAGTATAAATTCTGTCGGTCCTTGTCATACCTTGTGCTGCAATTGCTTCTCCAGACCTAGTTTTCCCCTTCCTTCTCGCCTCGGCGGTGGAATCCCAAGGAATGGCCTGTGTATGGAACAGTGTTATGGCTGACATTGCTACAGGAATGGGCACCCTTGTTTTGGGAGGTAACACAGCAACTCCAAATGCTACAAGTGCCTTTGGAGACCCAAACTCTACCTCAATTGGCTCTGCGGTCTTTGCGGATGACAGTGTTCCAAGCTCGAGAGGTATCGACATATTTACTTCAGCTCCCCCAAAGGGCTGGATCTGGACAACAATTGGATTCAGTGTGACTGCTGGTTTCTTCGGCTCATCACCTTCGGCAATTAATCCAATCGACCGTTTGGGGTCCCAATCATCTTCTACCTCGATCATGTGCGCACCCCCACCCTTATGATCAAGCAATGGATTGTTGCGAACAATAGGAGTAGGCTCCTTTTCCACGATGATTTTTTTGTCAATTAGAGCCTGTATTTTATCGTTCAGAGCTCGGAATTCTTGAATGGTATGCCCTTTCATGCCGGAATAGTATGCACAAGTTTTGTTTGGATTGACCAATTGGAAAGGATTTTCGGGAGTTATGGCAGGGATTGGGGTGACGTAACCGGCAGCTTTGAGCCATTCATATAGCTGGTCGATTAGCTCGGTGGTGGCGGTGTATTGCTTGGGAGGTCTACGGTCGAAGTTAGGACGTGGCCTGGGGAAGTTTTGGCGGGCGGGAGGTGATAAGTAGTTAGAAGGCTGAGCATTGTCGGCTTGGTAGGTTGTTGCGGGTTAGGAATATCTTGGTGAGGTAGGTTGATATGTGGGGGATGGAGATGATTGGTAAGTAGGTGATGGAATTTCGTAGGATGGCGGAGGTGCTTGGTAATTAGGGATAGGTTGATATGTGAGAGGAGGAACCGGGTAAGCTTGGTACTTTACTAGGGATTTCGTTCTCTATGCAACTATCATGGCACTTACGTCCTTTTCTTGGACGTGCCACCAGACTGTAGGGCTTTTTTTGTAGCATGCAGTGCCTCAAAATTAGTAACCATAGCGCTTTTAATGCCTTCATCAATATTTCTCCTAGCTTGATGATGTCGAAGAATTTCTGGACCTCTATCACCATCAACCTCTCATAATACTGTGGATCCTAAGCTCGAACGAAAAACCTGCTCATTTGTTCTTCTTCCAAGGCCGGCCTAACCTTAGCAGCCTCTGATCTCCAACGAGTAGCATACTCGTGGAATGTCTCTGTAGGTTTCTTCTTTAAATTCTTGATATAGAAGACATCTGGCGCATTTTCTGAATTGAATCTGAACTTGTCCATGAAATCGAACGCCATCCATACCCAACTTGTCCACTTCTTAGGATCTTGGATAATGTACGAAGATAGCGCATCACCTTTCAAACTTCTCATGAAGAGCTTCATACGAATCTTTTCATCCCTTCTGACTCCAACCAGCTTATCGCAGTATGTCCTCAAATGGACTCTAGGATCCCTAGCGCCATCAAACATCTCAAACTTAGGCGGTTTGTACCCCTCGGGAAGTTCAACGTCTGGCTGAATGCAAAGGTCCTCATAATTCAACCCTGCAATACCTTTGTTTCCTTCAACATCCCAGACTCGGCTAGTCAGTTTCTTGAGCTCTGTGGCCAGATTCTTGATGAGGGAGTCTTTGTCATCAGACTCCGGTGTGTTTGTAATGGGTTGAGTGTATTGTGGTATGATTTCCACGTAGATGGGAGTGTGGTAGAGATGATCATTTAGCGGTTTGGGAATGAAGAGCGGGGTGTTGTTTGAAGTGTGACAAATGTTGCAATTTTGATGGGGAGTAGGTTGTTTCTGTGGTTTCGGGATGTTATGTAGAGGTATAGGATTTTGAGCATTGGGAAAGTTGACCTATGGGGTAGTGAGGTAGAATGACAAGCTTGCCAAGTTTCGAACTTGGTCCAGTTCTTCTTGAAATTTCAGTAACTTCTGTTCGAGCTGGGCGACAATTTCTTTGGACACCTGAATACCCTGAGGAACCTCTACCCTTTCAACTGAGTTCTCCTTCCTAACATTGCTCAAGTCTTCCATTTTTGCCTTGTTCTTGTTTCTGGTAGAACTCGGAGAAGGAGGAGGAGGAGGGGCCTACGATCTTGTGGAGTAAGATGATGATGCCAAAGTGAATGAATAACCTTTTGGGGAGGGTAATAAAACAAAATAAAAACAAAAAGTTAATAAGTTAGTACGGATTATGAGAAAATGTTGCAATATTTAAACACATAGTATAAGAATATAACGCGTGTCCTAAGTTGGGTACCTCGTTGTGCCCGAGGTAGGCCTAGCGACAAGTTGATTTGGAAAACTTATAATGCTAAATACCTCATTTTATTGATAAAAAAAAGATGAATCCCAAAACGACACTAAAATTGCAGAAAGTAAAATGTCACTAATGGCCATTGGCCTCATTACATTTTACAACAAAAGCAAAGACTTTTAACTACTTGATAAAATAATAATAAAGTTACATAAGGGAAAGGGGTCCTAGGTTTGTGAAACACATGGATCGTCCACACAACACCGGTAGCCAATCTTACGCATGGTGCTATCGCGTGATCGTAATCTCCATGTCTACGCTTCCCACCCCGTTAAGGTATTAAGCGAAGAATGGTATCGTCGCCTACTGCATGCTATTACCCATCCCACCTATCAGTCACGGAGGCAGTTGGGACTACTAATCCTAAAGGAGAGGGAGCTTGGCTTTTCAGGGTTTAAAAGGATAAAAATCTAGGGCGACAGTCAAAACACATAATGCAGTTAAAGGGGAACTAGTAGCAACTAAGGGCTCAAACAGGCCTCCTCATTTTAAGAAACTAATTGTTTATCATGTCTTACACATACTGATTTGGTCTAAATTAAATTAAGGCGTAGGATAGGTTGATTTACCACATATTTTCCAGATAGGGAGTCCAGATTAGTCCTACTTAGATGTAGTTGTCGAAAACTGACATAGTTGATTAATTACTTAACTATTTGCCCATGTGTTAAACAGGACATATAGGCATGATATCTATTAATAGAGGAAAAAACTGATTGAAAAAAAAAAGAATTGTTGGTTGTAAGCTCTGCGAGTGTTAAACAAATTACCAATGATTTTAAACTTAGGAACGAATGGGCGATTCACATTTAGTTGATAACTCCTATAGGAATGCTCTCTAGCATTATTGATTTTATAGCTGTTATTGTCATGCAAAGATCCAATGGGCAGATCATCTGTATGCAATTGGTTATTTTAACTCCTATAAGCAGATTTGCCTAGTGACAGATGCATATGCAGAATGCAGGAAGTCATATAGGCACATTATCTATATGATATGCAGAGTTTCAGCAACGATTTATGGGCATGGTATTTATACGAAATGCAGAAAACCTATGGGCATGGTATCTTTGTGAGATGCAGAGGTTTGAAAGTAGTAAGTCCTACAAACATGGTATCTACATGAGATGCTGAATTTTGAAAGTAATAATTCCTAAAACATGGTATCTACATGAGATACTGAATTTTGAAAGTAATAATTCCTAAAACATGGTATCTACATGAGGTGTTGAATTTTGAAAGTAAATATCCCTAAAACATGGTATCTACCCCTTTGCGTGCATTCGATCACATCACATTCTCTATACACCCCAGTAGTTATTACAAAATTTATCACCAACCAAATGAATCAGAGGAAAGAATAAAATTACATCAGTGATTACATCTACATCTAATCAGCCTAATCCAAACTCAGAGTCTAATAATATGAGATAAACCAACTTCCAGGATCGGATTTTTCAAAGCCTTTCTCTTATTTGGGATGTGTCAAAGTTCCAAGGAACTTCAAGAGTTCCAGGCAATGCTTACACCCGAAATATCATTGCAAAATCAGATTATAGTGCAGTCTGGAAAGGCCAGCCCTCAAATGTCCAAGTTCAGAGCGAACTCAAGGTCCCAAGGCAAGGCTCATATGAGGGGGACAGAACTTATAGACTAAGAGTAAGTGTAAGTGCAACAAAAGGGAATTAAGGGGAGGCTGGTGGTCATGCCCAGCAATTAGGATGTTGGCACACCCTGACCATCCTGCCAGCCTTAGAATTGGGGAGTTAAGACTTTGTTGAAGGTTAGGTTTAGCCTTGGACAACAATTGGGATGTTGTCAGGCCATACCTTAACTCAGAAAACATAGGGGAATGAGGTATGGGAGCAATTATTTATACTAGTAGCAAGAAATAAAGAAAGTGCAGGCAAAAGGATGTAAGTACTTCAAAATTAACTTTGCAGAAATTGAAAGCATACATGGATACAAAGACTATAAATAAACACATTAGAATGATATGAAATTAATTTTAGGACATACCAGTTCAAAGAAGTAAGTAGGGAAAAACAGTAGCCTTATAAAAGCCAAAGTGCAGTCAAGAAGCAAGGGTATAAGATTAGAATAGAGTTGTGATTTCTGTGTGCTTAATCGTATGTGGAGGATTATTCAATCGGGTATTTATAGTGCAGAAAGGAAACAGAAATAGGTAAGAAAATAGTTTGAGAATCAATCACACAAGGTTTCCCTTTAATTAAGGGATTCTGATTTCAAACGGGCAAAGTAAATAAGGAAAGAGGTCAACTAAACATTTTTCAAAGTAGTGTCAGAAGGGGTAAATACATAATAGTTATTTAAGGGAAGGGTTTTGAAAGTACATAGTTGTGCAAATTAAGAAAAGTAAACCAATTGACATCCAAGCAATCATGAGTCAAAAATTTTGTATGAATGAACCAAGTCAGAAAAAGGTAAAGAGAGGGTTTACTTAAGAAGAATCAGCAACAATCAATAAATCCAAAAAAAAAAATTCTGATTCGAACATAAGTTGGAAAACCTTTTTGAAGAAAGATTTTAACACACATCTAAAAGGAGCTGTCATGCTAATCAGAAGAGTCTAGTATAGAAGAATTCAGAGTCATACACAAAAGGGTTCGAATTCAATACATAGATCCAAAGCGAGTTTGAGAGAGTCTAGGGATCAAATAGAACCCTAGTCCAAACACACAAGACTAAACTCGCCCAAAAACCCCAAATCCTAGGGTTTTCTATTTGAATCATTTACAAAGAAGACTAAATGAGGAAACAGGCAAATACAGTAGAAAGTTCAAAGTAAACAGAGTAAGGAAATTAATTCGAGACATAATGAGAGCAAAAGAAACAGTAGATGAAAACATGTTTAAGCATGTATTTTAGAGGAAACTTAGATAGGTAAAAATAATAAGAACACTTAATGAACGCGGTAGGAAAATACAGTAGGCGAAGCATATCAAGTCATAGTGGAAGGAAAATAGTAGAACATCGTGAAGAGCATACAAACACATAGCGTAGAAATACAGTAGAAGAATATGCGTGGTAAAAGGAAAACATAAGAACATAGTAGAGACAAACATACACAAAGAAAGGGAAAAGAAAAGTCAGAAAAAGTCTTAAGCATTTTCAAAAACCCTAAATCAGAAAGAAGTGACTTTGAAAGTGAAATTTTTAAAGAAAAGTTGGGGAAATCTTTTGAGAACTCAAAAATAGAGCATGAATACACACAGATCTGAAGAGAATCGGAGAAAAACCTCGAACAGTTAGGGTTTCAGGTGAACCCTAAAATGAGAAAGGCTTGGAAAAGGTTCGATCTAAGTAGGATAAGGGTGGAAACAGGCTCA